>CATIWR010065447.1:0-23106 GCA_949677035.1 Omphalea diandra | reverse complement strand
ACTTTTTTATTTTTTTTATTTTTTTTTTTTTTATATTTGAGATATATATATATATATATATATATATATATATATATATATATATATATATATAAAGCCAAAAGAAAATGTTGATGCAATGATACTTCCTTAAATCAGGCTTGCTATATATTGATATGACAAATTATGATTAAGTTTTGTCCAATCTATTTGATAAAACTCTATATGTAAATTTCCTCTAACTCTCTTAATAACAAATTATTTATACTAAATGAATCTCTAATACATGTATTATCGTTTTCTTTATATTTTATTATTTTCTCTTAAAATTTTTACAGTTAAAAAAATTTAATAACATATTGATTCACATAATAATTATATGCATTTTTAATAATTTTTTAATATAACACACAATAACGGCCTATTATGTATAAAAATAATATATAGACATTAAAAAATTAAATATAATATTTAAAATAAAAAATAATATATTAAAATTCATTGTGTCAAATATATTGTTCAGTAAACATGATAAATAATAATATTATTAAAAAAAATTATATAACTATTCATTAAAATGTTAAAGAATTAAAAATAATTTCAAACTGCTCGGTATATCGACTAGTTGCGTAATGTACTAGTGTTTTCCATGTACTCACATCTTGTCAAAACATTCAATTAATGAAACAAATTTAGGATTTCAATTGGGTGAATAGCTATTTAGATTTAAGTGGCCATTATGAAAACTACATGGAGCAAACCGTTTATCAAATCCGTCTGCATCATATAATTGATCCCCAAAACCCAAACCCTAGCCAGCTTTCGCATTTTGATTGATTTCTCCACTCGTTTTGGTTCACATTCTGTACCAGACTGCCAACACTCAATAACGATGGCTAAGAAACGAAAGCACGATTCTAAGGGAACCGAACCAACTGAACCTCGAAAAAAGCAACAACAGCAGGAAGAAGCTCATAGACGCAACCAACAAAAACAGAAGCAGAACCAAACACAAAAACAAGAGATTGTAGAAGAACACGTTGAAGAGGAAGAGGAATATGAAGAAATCGAAGAAGAGGAAGATGAAGAACAAGAAGAAGAGGTCGAAGAAGAAGAAGAAGAAGAAGAAGAAGAAGAAGAAGAAGAGGACGAGGAGGAGGAAGATCCCGAAGATAATCAGAATATTCCTAATCAGATATGTTCAGGTGACCCTGACAATGAAGATGAGGAGCCCATAGAGAAACTTCTGGAACCATTCGGCAAAGATCAGCTTATCAATCTGCTCCGGGAAGCAGCTGATAACCATCGGGACGTTTCAGATCGCATTCGCAGGATAGCTGATGAAGACCCAGTGCACCGGAAAATTTTCGTGCACGGCCTTGGATGGGACACCAACGCCGAAACTCTCATGAATGCTTTTAAGACCTATGGTGAGATCGAGGATTGTAAGGCCGTGTGCGATAAATTCTCTGGGAAATCCAAAGGCTACGGATTCATCTTGTTCAAGAAGCGGAGTGGGGCCCGCAAGGCTCTCAAGGAACCTCAGAAGAAGATTGGGAACCGGATGACTGCCTGCCAGCTCGCTTCCGCTGGCCCCGTGCCAGCAACCCCTGCACAGCAGCAGCAGCAGCAGCAGGTGTCCGAGTATACGCAGAGAAAGATTTATGTGAGCAATGTTGGGGCGGCTTTGGATCCGCAGAAGCTGACTACCTTCTTTGCCAAGTTTGGAGAGATTGAGGAAGGTCCATTAGGACTAGATAAAGTTACTGGTAAGCCCAAGGGATTTTGTTTGTTCGTGTACAAGAACATGGAGAGTGCCAAGAAGGCCCTTGAAGAGCCACACAAGAACTTTGAGGGTCACATTTTGCATTGCCAGAAAGCTATTGATGGACCCAAACCTGGTAAATCTGTGCAGCAGCAACAGCACCATAATATGCAAAATTCACGCTTTCAGAGGAATGATAATCCTGCTTACGGTGGTGGAACTGCTCCCGGTCCAGGTCACCTGATGGCCCCCACTGCAGGACCTGGGATTGGGTTTAATCAGGCTGCTGCAGCTGCACCAGCTTTGAACCCTGCGCTGGGACAGGCTTTAACTGCCTTGCTTGCCTCTCAGGGTGCTGGATTGGGGCTAACTAATCTGTTGGGAACTCTGGGCCCTGCAGGTGCTGTTAACCAGGGTGGCGTGCCTGGTGCAGCACCTGGAATGCAGAATGCATATAGTAACCAAACTAGTATAAGTCCTGGAGTGATTGGATCTTATGGAAACCAGGGATTGATGCAAGGTGGCTACTCAAATCAGCAAGTAGGCCAGGGTGGTTCCGGAAGAGGGCAGCATGGTGTTGGGCAATATGGCGGTGTAGCACCTTACATGGGTCACTAGGTAAGGAATGCATACCAATTATTTGGAGTCAGTCTATGGCTTCAGAAAGTATTTACAACTATGACACATGCAAAATATCAGTTTCATTGCATTTGGTAGCGTGGTTGTGTTCTTAGCACAACTAAGAACATTCTCACAAGTCTAGAAACGTTTCTTTTTTCATCATATCATCATCTGTTGAGCTTTTAGTTTGTTGTTAGCTCGTTGTAGTATTTACGCTTTCACAAATCAATTGTATGCTGCGGTTAGGTCCGCTGTGAAAAATTCGTGTGCTACTTCTCTAGCATTACATTACATCTTTTTTTTTTTTTTAATGCATTTTTGGACTTGTTTTTTCTCCATGAAGGGCCCTTTTTTAAAAAAAATATATATATATTTTTAATATAGTATTTTCAGGATTGTGGTAGAATTTTGTTTTCTTTGTTAATTATTAAAACTCCTTATGGCCTTTTGAGTTATGGTTTTAAAGATTTTACTTTATTATTTTCCAATTAAATTGATGTCGCAGTTATTTAAATATTGCATTGGTGTTGAATAGATCTTTGGATTATACATATACCATTTTTTTTTTTTGAAGGATTTTAACTGATTCTCTTTTGAAAGTTTTCTCTTTATGTTTTCCTACGCATTTTGCAGATACCATATAGGTGCATCAGTCTTTTATGTGATGGCATGCAGATTGTTCTCAAGTTTGTGGAGCTTAAGCAAATGAAGTCTTTTATAAATATGATTACATGTTCCTTTTAGCCACTGGAAACACTCTTAAAATGTTCTGTTTTCTCTACATAATTTTCTTCCTTCTTCTTTTTCTTTCATTTCAAAACATTGTATCTTGAATTTCAGAATTTAGTTCAAAAACTTTGAGTTTGGCTACTTCCATGAATAATTTGGGTATGGTTGTTCGGTGATTGAGATTGGCCAAAGTTACTTCCAACTATTTTTCAGTCAAGGACTCTGTTTCAGTTTTTGTTTTGTTTTGTTTTTTTGAACTATGCCATGGTACTTAATTTGGTTGCTTGAGTGTTTAATATGGTTACTTGAGTGTCTAATTTATGACCTTAATTTCCCGTGCTTAACACTCGAATTTTACTGGTTTGGAAAGTTGTGCTATAAATTCTACTCTGGAAAAATACTGTGTTCTATAAGTTAAATGGTGATTGTTCATGATGCATGTTATAAATGAAATCAGAGAACTATTACATTACATTATGTGAATGCATTGGTCTCTATCATTAGTATTTTAGATGCAGGTTGAGCAACCATTGTTAGCACTCGCATAAACAGTATCCCTTTGTGTGAAACTGTATTTGGTCAACTGTTTAGAACTTTCTAAAAATTCTCTCCATTCATGGTGATTTATTAAATTGTTTTCGTATTTGAAAACTCTCTCCTTGGGACGAGGTTAGCTTAAAAGCAGCAAATTCTTGACATGGGCTTTCCATGGTGTTTATCAATTAAATTGATTAATTCTTTTGCTTAGAACACTACTACTTTATTTTGTGCTTATTATTTTTCCAATGGTTTTGAAATATGGTTTGGGTCAAGTGTTTTCAATGTAGGCATGCCTTTTTGAGGTCTCTTTAACGATACATTGCATTGGACTAAAAATATGTTTCTGTTTTGAACTCGTAAGATTTAATTTGATCTACATTGGCTGGGAGCTAATAAATTGACATTCGATTTGATTGTCATACACTGAGCAATTTGAAGGTCAAGATGCTATATATTCCATGCTTAAGTTTTTATGTGGAACCCATTTTCATACATTTAAGCAATACAATATTTGTGGCTCACTGATTGACTTAATTGATTTGAACCACAGACACACAAGGTTGAGGTTTAATTTGACTTTTTGTTTAAATTGATGTGGCTATGGCAACTTATGTCCTCTACACAACAAAAATTTGGTATGTCATTCAAAATTATGCAATATATCCAAGGATGGTTTATGTTTTAAGCAATGTTTAGAAACTTGGCTTAGCTCAGGCAGTCAGACTGAGAAACTCTAAGTCGGCGCATACTAAAGTAGAAGAAACTCTATTAAAATTCAACTGATCCGGTCAAAATTTGACCAATCTGGTCAAATCTTAAGAACCTGGTCGATCTGAACCTGATTGCTTCGGATTTATCTTTAATTTTTTTTTTAACATTTTAGGTTAATGTTTTAAAAATTTTAAGATTATATTTATTAAATTGTCATCAATAATAAACATAACAATTACTTTATTTCAATTTTTAAATAGATTTATTATAATTTTATGCAACTTTTAAATTTTAGACGTAAATTATCATAAAAAAATTGATAATAATATAACTTTATGAATTTTTTAAAAACAACATATTTTTATAGGAAATTGAAAATGATTTAAAGAAATTATCATGTTAATACTGGCTTGATATTATTTCAAATTTTTTATAATATATAATCTTTAATGAAATAAAATAGTATTTATTGTTTTTTTTAATAATTGAAATACTTTTTTTTTTTGTAATTATTATATATGGATAAAAATTTTGATTTAGAAATCTTTATTTACAAAGTGTTTCATATTTATTATTAAATTCATATATTGTTAATAACATATATTTGTTTTTAATATAATATATAAAATTATAGTAATTAAATTATATTTTAGTTCAATTTCAACTGGATTTTGAAACCTTCGTGCAGAGGAAGGAAGACATGCTTTTTGGGATAAGGTTCATTTTGAGTGAATTCATATGTTGTAAAAACATATATTTGTTTTTAATATAATATATAAATTTATAGTAATTAAATTATATTTTGGTTCAATTTCAACTGGATTTTGAAACCCTAGTGCAGAGGAAGGAAGACATGCTTTTTGGGATAAGGTTCATTCTGGCCCCTCAATGATTTGGGCAATATTCAAAATTAATTTTTACGCCAACGAACTCTAAATATTTTAAAATCAAGGTAAAAAAAAAACTCCTTATCAGTTAATAATGTAGAAAGTGAACAACACATGGTCGAAATTAAGTAAAACAAAATAAAAACCACTCCTTTTCTTTTTTATTTCTTTTTCTTAGATTAAAATAAAACGGAACTTATATTTTTCTTCATCTTTTTCTCTGCATCTCTGCACTCTCAATCCACATTTATTTCTCTTTCTCCATAATACAAATTTACCTTCATATGAACAAAACAATAAAAAAAACCCAGTAATTCTCAGTTTGTTCTTCTATTCTCATAGCATCCGAGCCAAATCCATAAAATTATGCCCATATTTTTGCCGCCTATAACTAATAACCTCGATTGCCGCGTAGCTAAATCAAGTTCATGCTCACATTCACCACTTGCTAGTGGTAGATCGATTATGCTCACCAGTGAAGGCGATAGTGAAGGAGGAAGCCTCATAGGACTTCTTTAATCAAAGTACATTTGTTGCATCTGTCGGTGGAGGCTTCAACATCAGATTTGGAAGCTTTATGGTACATGATTTGCCTCAAGATCTTCTAGTCACTAGAAGCAATTTTGTTTGAACCCACTATGCTTCTTTATTTGATAAGCTTAAATATTTAGTGATGAGGTTTGATACGGTTTATAAGATAGAAAATAGTGGTTTGAAAACATTAAAATGGCAACTTGCATTAATGGAGAATCTTGAGACTGGTTGGCTTCTGACTTATGTGAGTTCTAACGGCCAGGCTACATGATGAGTAACCTTTAATTTTCTAGTTTTGATCATATGGCGTTGAAAAGTTATTAGCTCTTCAAAGATGACCACTGATTGGTGTAATAGTGAAGTGATGGATGCACATTGGGTGGCTTGAAATCTGCTTTACAAAATCAAGAGGTTGAATTATGAATTGAGGTCAGTTGTTTTTTCTTTGGTTAAGAGAATTTAATTTGTTCGTGGTCAATATGGCTAAAATGGCAGAGTTAAGTAATGAGACTTTTGCAGCACTCTTTTGAGCAGTTGTGCTGCCCCTTTTTTTTTTTTTTTGAAGAGTTTCCTGGATAATTTGGTTGTAGTACTCTGCAGTTTTTGTTGTTGTAGTTATCTGTTATTTTTGGGCAGTTTTTGCTGGTAGTTTTTGTTGCAGTTTTGGGCAGTTTTTGGCGCAATTTTTTAGGCACTTCTAGGTAGTTATGTTTTTGTTGCAGCTTTACCTATTTTTTGTGATTTTCTACCGTTTTATGGTAAAGCAATTTTCTGCAGTTGCAGTTTTTTGCAATTTTGATGATTTTGGTCTTGGTAGAGCAATTATTTAGTTTGCATGAACATGATTTGATTCTTTGTAATCATGAGTGTATTATAATGAAATCTGTTTAATTCTCTATAAAAAGAAAGTGTAAGAGATAAAGTGGTAGAGAAGAAAAATAAAAGCAAGACAGAAAATAATTGGTGAGAGTTTTTTAATGGAATATTTGATATTAGTAATTAAAAAATATGTTTTTTCTTTTAATTTGACTATGCAACTTAAGGAGTTAATAGGTCCAAAATAAAAATGAGAATATTTGATTGGTCAAAAGTTGTGAAGAAGATGATATTTGTGTTTTTTTTAAAAAAAAAAAAAATTACCGTAGTTTTATTTCAAGCTTCACTCTTGAGTATATGTGTGATTGTCAAAATCGGATTTAAATGAGCTGGCTTTTAAAATTTTAGAGTTAATTGGCTGAAAAGTTAATTTTAAACCTAATTGGACTCACTCAAATAGTTGAAGGGCTAAAATGAACTTTATTAACATACTTTTTTGAGATAAATAGAAGAGTCAGTTAATAATTTGGTGGATAATTGTGAATGTCATAAACGATAATATTGGACATGACAAAAACCCGATATTGAAGTAATGAGTTTAGATTTCACTCACTGTGTTCGTGTTGTTTTGTGTCAACCTAATTGTGACAAAAAAAATTAATTGTTTGATTGCTTGCTTATGCCACGATTCTAGGTCTTGTTTAATAATATCATAATAGGCTCTTAATTCTATTTTTTGTAATTTTTTTGGAAAACACATTCTTAGCTCCGTTAACTTTATTTGTTTTGGCCATTAAGCCCTTGAACTTTCATTTTGACGTGAAAAGTCCCTTAGGTTTTTACTACTTTCTGTACGAAATCTTTTTTTAACATAATTAATAAAAGACTTATTGACTTATTGACTTCCTATATGAATATTTTTTTATCAAAATTAAAGAATTGATTAATTTTATCAAAATTCGAAAACGTTTGAATTTTAGAAATCAATAAACCTTAATAAAAAAAATATTAAACTGTAATATAGGATATAATTAAAAAAAATAAAAAGGATGCATGAGTAAACATTCAAAATATTGAATCATCTTCATTTCAAAACTCCACTTTCATTGCATTATCCTCATTTCTAAATTCAAAATGCATCAACACTTTTCTCATGACCCTAAATTGCATTACCTCTATGTTTGTCATTGGAGAAGCAAGTGGATATTGGGAATGGACAATTGATGAGCGAGGAAAAGATCAATTTTTTCAAGGGCAATTTCGATTTTTTGTTGAGCAATTAATGTGGAGTGTTTGATTTTGTGTAATTTAACTCAATAAGAATGTTATCAATTTGGGTTTCATTGTTCATTTGAGTTGCTTTAGATGAATTTTTTTTTTCTTTTAATGATGAGATTATTAACTTTGACTTGTTGGTTTATTGAGTTTTTAATTTGAGGTGTATTTTGGATTGTGAATGGATTTTGATAAAGTGATTTTTTTTTCTTTAAAAAAAAAAGAGGGAAGAAGTGTTTGTGTTTTTTAAATACCATTTCTTATATTCTTTAGTTGCTTTTGATCATAAATGTATTACATGATCCTAACGTTTGTTAAAAGAACAAAAAAAGATATTGATTATCACCTATCATATAAGTGGGTTTATGACATTGAAATAAAAGTTTGAGTTTAATAGCCAAAAAAGTTTAAGTTAATGCAAGGTTGAGAACGCCTTTTAGGGCTTTATATAAATTCACACACACACACGCGCGCGCGCGCAAGCATGCACACACGCGCACACACACACACGCACACACACACACACGCACGCGCACGCACACACACATGCACACACACACGCATGCACACAAGCACGCACGCGCACACACACACACACACACACGCGCACGCGCACGCGCACGCGCACGCGCACGCGCACACGCACACGCACACGCACACGCACACGCACACGCACACACACACACACACACACACACACACACACATATATATATATATAATGTTTTTAAACTTGGATTGAGTTAAAATCACAAATCTAAGCCTTAGTATTAAAAGTGAATCTAGATTAACTAAGATAGAAATTTTGTCCAATGAATATTTTTAAGGTCTTAATTTTTTTTTTCCATAATTAAAGTGTACTCTAGATTATATGCTTTTGGTAATAGAGTGCAAGAGGGTTCAATTTTTTTTTTTTGAACAACCATGTTTATACCTTAAACGGCTTGGCTCATCCTAATGATTGGTCTAGTCAAGGTCATAAATAACCTAATTTATGAAAGTGAATGGTCTACCCCCTTACCTTAAACACCTATTTCATATATTCAATGACAGTTCAAGTTGAATGGCTCTATTCACTTTTTGAGGTTTTGAAAAATTAAAAATTATTTTTGGTATGGATAAGTTTACTATCGCGAACTCATTCAAATGGTAAAAATTATAGCCATTGGGCCTCTATTTTGAGAATTGCATATAAAAACTTCAATATTATGCTCTTCATCTTATCTAAATCTTAAATTAGATACTTCAAAGTCCTTTTCTTAACCAAAATCTTGCCAAACAATATGGTGAGCAAGAAACTCTCATTTGAAAAGAAAGCACCCTACACTCTTATACGGAGACCTGCAACTCTTATTGATTCATCATTTAGAGGTGATGTGTTTCTTAAGGATTTACCTAGACTCTCTACCAACCCTCATAAAAAGACTAGAATGATTAAGTGTTAAAGGGAACCCTCTCAAGTTAAGAAGAGAGGAAAATAAAAAGTTAATGAGAAAGCCTAAAAAAAAAAAAGAAATAGTCCCACTAAGTCTGCTCCTATTGTACCTACCACATAATTTGCACCCATTGACCATAAAAAAAATCCAATGGCTATTAAGGAAAGAGGTTGTTTGATAATGAGAAGAGAGGTCCTATATGGTATGCTTATTGATTTTGAACCTCTCCAGTAGGTAGGTCTCTATAATAGAGTTATGAAACTCTTTAGAAACATTAGGGTGGGAACTTTTTTTTAAACAAAAAAAAAACAAGAGACGAAACATATGAGAACAAGATAATCAAATTCCTCTCAACCCTCAATAATGAGAATGAAGCTATTTATCCTAACCTTGTTATTCCAACCAGATAATGAGATAAAGTCCATCAACTAAGAACATCTAATTGCCATGTTCCTAGTGCAAGATGAAGGCATTGAGTAGGTATACTTAGAGTTTGATGAATAGACCTGCTAGGAGTAGTTGACAAGGCTCATAACTCCCTTTAAAAGTTTAAAAAGCAAAACCTTTTTCCTTACATGATATAGCATTTACAGCTTAGATACTTAGTGTAAGACATGAGTCTCCAAGTAACATTCAAACACCATAGCTATTTCTCCTCCACTACAAAAAGCACAAAGCGGTTATGAAAACCCTTTGGTGGATCTTTGTTAAACCTTATGAAGAAACCAATAGAATAAAGAGCATAACTAATAGTTACCAAATCATAAGGATGGCTTGATATCTTAACCTTCTTGATCTTGTCACATCTATAGGATCTTAAACATTAGGAAAAATATGATTGACCGAGAAATGTTCATTAAGCTAGGGTTCATGAAGTCAATCAATGGAGTCCATCTAATTGAAAGAGGTGAAGTTGTGCCTCTTTCTTAAGAAAAGGATATGATGTTTTTTTATGATATTAACAAGGTTGCCCTTCGAGGAATTAGAGCATATAAAGGTAAGGCAAAAGAGTAAGAGTATTAATAGCCTCAATCCATTGCACATTACTATGGCACCTTCTCATCACAGCCTCTACCATCTCTCTTTATAAACAATGAGGCTATCTTAGCTCATTTGTTATCTATTTTGGATTTGATGGAGTCTAATATGCAAAAGGGATTTAATGAAGTACAAATCAAAATTGGACATCTTCAAAAAAAGGTTAACCAAATAGATGGGAAAGATTAGAGAAATGGAGATAACATTGAATGTCATCAAGGATTACTTCAAAATTATGATATCCTCTGATATGAACATTCAAATGATGATCTTGCCAACTATGCGTTTAGTTAAAGAAGTTCACGATGTATGACTAAAGGGCAACATCCCTAAAAATGAGAATGAAACACAATAAAGGATGGTGGTATAAAAAGAAAGGAAAATAAAAAGAAGCTAAGAGCTAATAGTTTTGAGGTTCCAGTTTTATTTCTAATTCTATAATTCAAACACTAAGATCGACCTTCTTCCTCCAAATTGCCTTAATTTATCGTTCTAGTGCTTAGACAATATTTATGTTTGTAAAATGTACTTCTCATGTACTTAATTTATCAATAAATGAATTTTATTTGATTTATTTGTCTTATTGCTTTGTTTGATGTCTAAAAAGGGGAGAGGTAATCATACAAGGTTTATAAGTTAGTTTTACTATTTTTACATAGATTAAAGGGGAGCTAACTTGCTAATTCATGATTTTCTTATAAACCTTATATATTTGCCATCATTAAAAAAGGGAGAATATTAAATCATTGGTTCTTAATTATTATTTTGATGATAGCAAACACAAGATTGAACTAACATGGTTGCAATTATTTGTTTATAATTTTAGGCCTTTTAGTAGTTCCTTTAAAAGTTTCAAAAGGACAAAGACTTTAAATTAATGATTGCAATATGAACAAAAGCAATGAAGGAATGCAAAGCAGGAAGAATAACCACTTCAAGTTAAAAACCTAACTTCCCAAGTGGAATTACCTTGTGCAATATTGGAGCGAGCCCATTCATTATAAAAAAGACTCAAATACTTAGGTAAAAAGCTTGAATGGTTTTGTAGCACATGTACAGTAAAGTGGAACAGCTTATGCAAGGTAGATGAAATCACATCAAAGAAGTGGTACAACCCTATGCAATTAGGTTTATTTACCATGAACTTAAGATTTTCATAGAAAAGTTCAAAACAAACTAATTGGTGCTAAAATTTTAGCTAGAATAGCCTTATGCATCCTTATGACTAGTTTGGATGACATCATTCAAAGTTGGAACAACTTAGAAGCCTTAGAAAAGGTTAGATGCATAATCTTATTCATAATGAACAAAACTCAAGTTTTTTCACACAAAAAGTTAGAACGGATTAGAAGTTCAAGAATCCTCATTTGAATAGCCCCATTCATTGTACATAAATTGTGAATCTTATAAGTATAAAGTTATAACAACTTTAAAGCTTTAAAATGGCCTAAGTGCACTACCCTTGTTCAACATAAAGAAAAATGTTTTTTTATTTCCTTTTAGCTTGGAATGTTTGAAAAATGTAAACCTATTATAATGGCCAAATAGAACAGCCTCAGTCAAAAAACAAGATTTTTAAAAGGTCAAATAATAGGAAATCCAACCTTAGAATAAATTAGCTTAGATTGGAATAACCCTGTGTAGCCATTGATATTTTGAACCAAGCTAGAACACATGATGAACAACCTTATACAAGAAGTGAAAAAGCCATTCAACTTGGAAGTTAGTTATAATAGGTAAATTTTGTGTCGTTCATATAAAGTGATAGGCTATTCATAGTCAAATAGTTATTTTTTTGAAAACTTTGAATTTGATAACTTTGTGAGTGCATACTATCATTTCCATCTTCTCAAGTTGTCCCTATATCTTTCCTCATTATTTTGCCTCAAGGGATCCAAATCTTGAAGAGTGAACTCCAATTTTAAGTTAAAGGCATAGTGCTCTTAAAAAGGCATTTGACAATTTTTTTGAATCTTCTCATTGTCTTAGGCTGTGTGAAGTATTTTGTCTTGAATGATCCTTTCAAAGATAACACAAATAAGTTCAACATTGTCTTAGGTGGTACCCCTGATGCTCTCATGGTAAGCACATTCTAACAAGTTTAGGGACTTCAGACATGTAAAAGTTGGTAAGAAGCTTTCCTTGCTTTTAGACCAAAAGGTCTTTAGTTTCCATCTACTATTCTAGCCCTTTGAGTCTAATGTCTTATGGATCTTTTTAAGCTGTTTGGCAAAGTTTTCCATCTTGGGAATATCTTTATTGTCCTCTATGCTCCTCTTTCATGCTAGCACCATGGTAACCCTTTTTTTTTATAGCCTTTTGCTTTTCGTAGTAATATTCACATATATTCCTCCTACACACTAGGTATAATGGCTCTTTCCTTAAAATGGCTCATTCATCCATGTTGGCCTTAGTGCACCAAGAAAAGGGGTTTAATTGGTGGGAGATTAAAAATTTTGGAGGAAAGGTAAGGAGAATAGATGAATAAGAAGTAGAGAAATTGAATACAAGATATTTATAGTGGTTCGGGGGTTAATAGACCCTACGTCCACTTCTCAATTCTTCACAATTGGGTATTTCACTCAACCAAAGATGGTGTTTCCAAGCCCACACCAAACTTATACAATTTGTGTTTTATGGCTCACACACAACCCTTAGACTTTGTGTTTCTAGGCTCACACAAAATCTTTCTTAAGTGTTTTGGACAGGCTCACACTTTAACATTTAAAAGAGTTTTGGAAGCTTAGGCTAACTCTCAACCCAATTACAAAGGTGTTTAATGCTAACACCAAACAATCAATAACTCATAAACAAGAATAAAAAGAATGACTAACAATTATGCAAGAGTTTGGTTATAATAAATGAAATTCTCTTTTATTTACATCTATTTGGTGGAGTATTTATAGCTAACATCCACCAAAGAGACGTTACTCACAAACTATCCTAAATCTCTAAGGGAAGCTAGGCATATTATGCATTAAATGCCTATCAGACAAAAGTCGCGGTCGTGACTGGCATTTTGCGGTCGCAATTTTTCAATTTGCGCTAGAAAGCTTGACATCGAGGTAGAGAACACCATACTATGTCGAACACCTAGTCCATGTGTCTTTCACCCATTGATCATTCAAGAAATATAGTCGTGTTTGACTATCCAACCAAAAGTCATGGTCACGATTTAATTCCTTATTGGGCAAATAGAGACCGTGAATTCTTCTATTTGGTGAGAAGACAACACTTTCTTGAGTCACTGTTGAGACAGATGCTTCACATCATAAATTTTTATATTCCAACGGTTGCTTTGGACACTTAACATGTTATGGTTGCATGTTTAGTTCCCTCCTTACTGCTATGAAATTCGTGGTTGCGACTTTGGACTCGAAAACCACCGCTAATCCCTTTGTAAGTCAATAAAGCTTCTCTTGGTTGAATCACAGCTGCGAATTCTTCTGGCCTAACTTCATCCATCCTTATTATAAGGTCACGATCACGAATTAGGTGATACTGACCACGAATTTAGATGTTTTACTTTAAGTTTGAGATTTATACTTCCATCCAACTTTCAATGAGACAAAATCTTATCAACTGCAAAATAACACTTAAACAAAACATTAGAATTAATCAATCTCTATTGTTAATATCAATAGAAGTTTATGACTTAAATTTGACCAACCTAGTCCAACAATCTCCCCCTTTTTTATTTTGACAACTTAGATTGATTTTACTTAAAGAAAATGAATTACATGAATGTGAAGTTGAGATGGTTAATGATTTAAAAAAAAAAACTTATTGATCACAAAATTAAAGAATTGTAAGTTTTGAAAAAAAAAAAAAAAAAGGAATGCTCCTATTGCTATGTCTCCCCCTCAACTTATGCTCCTCTTATACACATTACTATTCTCTCCCCCTTTTGTAAGATAAAAAAGAAGGTAAAGTTTAAAGATTTGAAAGAAATGCATAAATTGAGATAGAATAATCACAAAGATTAAGTAAATATAAAAATTAAATAAGAGCAATCACATAACATATGGATCAATCAATTTGTAAAGGATAAACACAATACTTTTATTTATTTGATACAATGGGATCACAACCTTTACATAACAAAGAAATAACAAAAAAACACTAAAGACAATCTAGAAGATTAGAGAACTATCTTCGTCTCCGGAGTCATCAATGTCTTCATTTGCTCCTCCACTTTGAGCTTCATCACCCTTCTCAACCTCTTGATCATCCTCCTCTTCAGGTGTGTCATCCCAATCCTCAAAATCTGGGAGATGGCAAGGAGTAGCACCTACTTTCTATCCACCAGATCACTATATAGGTGGGAGAGTAGGAAAAATCTTCTCTTTATCATCCTCATCATCTTGTCAAGCTTCTTGTTAATGGAGGCAAGAGAGATTTTGGCTTTGGGTTTAGGTTGGAGAGGTGGAATGGATTGAGCCCCTTCTTCAATAACTAGCCTTTTCCTTTTGGAGGCTTAGGAAGTCTCTAACTTTTTTGTCTCAAATACACTCAATGTATATGTGTATAAATCAAGGTGTATGACCTTAGCATTAATGAGGTAAGGCAAATCTAGAAAGTTATACGATGATTATACTTCTTAGTAAGGAATTTTTCATTTTCATCATTAAGAGCAGCAACATAATGTTAGATGACAGTATCATGTAAGGGAAGAAGAAATTAACTCTTAGGTTTGGTACTCATGTGGATCAATTGATTCATAAGATACTGACCAATTTGAATTGGTTTGTTCTTGGTCAAACAGAAGAGAAAGGCTAAAACCTTTTGGGATGCTTTCTCTTTACCATCACCTCTTACATTGACAAAGAAGGTGATGATACGATGAAGTAGCCATTAGGTAGGGTAAAAATGTATTTGGCTAAAGAAGTCTTTGGGTCGTATTTAGTCTCGATAGAAATTTCAAACCAAAACTCTGAGTAAATAATGTTAAGAGTGAAGATGATGAATGTAATGTCATCCTCGACTTGAAGGTTGAAAAGATTTGAATGTTGCTCAAAAGTAATGTAAAAAGGATCCCTAAGTAACTCAAGGAGAAATGTGGAAGGGATTTTGTTTGGTTGGATTATCTTGGAGGAGTTTGCCTTGTATCGATCCTTCTCCTCATTAGTTATCCCTTTCATCATGTATAAATCAGAAGAACCAGATGGCTGACTTACTACTTTGCCTTTTTCTACTCTTGAGGCTTTCTTAGGGGCCATTGTAGATAGAGAGAGTTGAAAGAAGATTTGGAGAATAAGAATGAAGAAGGATGAAGTGTTTTTGCAAATATGAGTTAAAAAAAACAGTTTTAAGAGCTTAAATAGGCCAGAAAAGGGTGTAAAAACTGTAACAAACAGTCAATAATTAATTTAATGAAGGGTTGTAAATAGTTGGCAATCAAATCATTTAAATGGATGGCAGTTACTCAAATTAGCCACCATGACTTGCTGGTCGCGACCGCTAATTACAAAATATATGAGTAACGAACAAAAAAATCTTAGGAAATGGTGTGGTCAATGGTCAAAACTTTTGAAATTTAATTAATTTGTGGTAGGGAAGGAAAGTAACGATCATAAATTGATGGTTAATAGACAAATGATAAGTACCTGTAAATTGCAACCATGAATCAAAGAGTAGCGACCGCGAATTACAAGGTAGAAAGATGTCCAAGAAAGGATAAGATTTGACTTTCTAAGTTGTGATCCATGCTTAATTCATGCAAATTGGCATAGAGAGATACAATTACACACATATTTAAAACATCCAAGGAGATAAATGATAGAGACATCACACATAATGATCAATCAATAAAGAATAATGCATCACTAAAAGAGTATTCTAGAAGATCCAATTTTCACTTCAAGGAGCTTCCATCAAGTATTCCTAACTCTCTTAATGAAGTTAAACCTTTCTTCATTGAGAGGTTTAGTGAAAATATCTGCAAGTTGATAGTTAGTGTCTATAAATTCCAACACTACATCACCACTTTGGACATGATTTCTAAGAAAATGATGCCCAATGTCCATATGTTTGCTCCTAAAGTCTTAGATGGGATTCTTTGAAAGATTTATTACATTAGTTTTGTCACATTTGATGGGAATGTGATCAACAACTTTGTCATAATCCTTTATTTATTGTTTCATCCAAAGGACTTAGGTGCAATAACAACCCGTAGCTATATATTCTACTTCTGTGATGGATAAGGCAACCAAAACTTGTTGCTTAGTAAACCAAGACACTAAGCATTCTCCTATGAATTGGCAAGTTCTTGAAGTGTTTTTTCTATCTAGAAGACTACTGACATAATCTGCTTCTGAATAACCTCTGAGACTAAATGATGAATCTTTAGGATACCATAAACCTAGATGCAATATGTCATGTAAATATTTGAAAATCCTTTTAATAGCGTTAAAATGAGATTCTTTGGGGCAAGATTGAAATCTAGCACACATACATACACTAAACATTATATCAGGTCTAGAATTAGTAAGATAGAGTAGAGAACCAATCATACCTCGATATTTCTTCTCATCAACCGACTTACACAATTCATCCTTGTCTATCATAATAGTAGCACTTATTGATGCCTTTGCTACTTTGCATCCTTCCATGCCAAATTTCTTGAGTATATCCTTTTGTGTACTTAGCTTGGTTGATGAAAATCCCTCATTTTGATTTGTTTGATTTGTAGGCCAAGGAAGAATTTGAGCTCTCCCATCATGCATATATCAAATTCTCTAGTCATACACTTAGCAAAATCTTTATAAAGAGATTTATTAGTAGCACCAAAAATAATATCATCAACATATATTTGCACAATTAGTGTATCATGACTATGTCTTTTTTCAAACAAGGTTGTGTCAACCTTCCAATTTTCAAAATCATTTTCAAAGGAATAAACTTAGTCTTTCATACCAAGCTCTTGGAGCTTGTTTTAAATCATACAAGGCTTTATTCAATTTAAACAAATGATTTGGAAAGATATGAGATTCAAAACCAAGAGGTTGCTCAATATAAACTTCCTTCTTAATGATACCATTTAAAAATGCACTTTTAACATCCATTTGGAAAAGTTTGAAATTCAAGCGACATGCATATGCTAAAATAATCTTAATGACTATAATCTTGCTACGGGAGCATAAGTTTCATCATAGTCAATGCCTTCCTCTTGTTTGTAACCCTTAGCAACCAATCTAACCTTGTTTCTAATGATGAATCCTTGCTCATCTAACTTATTCCTAAACACTCATTTGCAACCTATAATAAGGTGTTTCGTAGGCCCAAGAACAAGTTCCTACACATTGTTTCTCTCAAATTAGTTAAGTTCCTCTTGCATAACAATCACCCAACCTCATCATCAAGAGTCTCATCAATAGATTTTGGCTCAAATTAAGAAACAAAGGCAAGATTATTATTTAGAATATTGAGTTGAGATTTAGTACTTACACACTTGGATGTATCACCAATGATTAGGTCTTTTACCTGATGCTTGGAGAATCTTCAATCCTTGGAAAGATCTTGATTTGGTGTTTCTAGTAGTTGATGTTGAGTTTCCACTTCCTCTCTTGATGGCTTTCCCTCGTCATGATCTTTTTGAATACCTCTTATGGTTGACTCCAACTCCAATTTCATAAAGACACTTATAAGATTATCATCAAGAGAACTTTTTCTGAGATCAAGTTTATTAGACTTATCAAATTCAATGTTCATGGACTCTTCAACAACCATAAAACTCTTATTAAAGACTCTATAGGCTTTGCTAGTGCTGGAGTAACCTTAAAGACTACCTTTTTATCCACCAAAGTGGTAACTCAACATTCTCTAGGGTCAAAGGTGACTTTATTACCCTTATCACATAATTGACTTACACTAAGTAAATTATATTGTAAGCCATCCACAAGTAAAACATCATTAATAAGAGAACAATCATTCTTATCAATGGTGCTAATGCTAATTACCTTACCCTTGGCATTGTTTCCAAATATGAAATTAACACCCTCCTTTGATTTTAGGGTCATGAATAGCTTCTTGTTGCCTGTCATGTGCTTTAAATATCTAATATCCATATGCCAATGATTTGCTTCATTAGTGCCTGCTAAACAATTCTACACAACACAAATAAATCATTTTGTTTTGGTACCCAAGCATATTTGGGTCTTAGAGGATTAGGCTTAGAAGGATCTTCTAACTTAAGATGAGTCTTTCTAATTAAACAATGAATGTTGATGTGACCAAACCTTATGTAATAGTGGCATTGGAGTTTAGACTTATGAGTTTTTCTCTTATACATGGCCTTGGTATGAGTGGTGGATTTTCTCACACCAAAATGATGTCAATATAAGCATAAAATGAATGAATAGGTGTAGAAGTAAATTTTTTTTGTGTGTTTAGGTGATTTTATTGTAAATGTATGCATGATTAGCCTTCTTACGAGTAGGCTCTAAGCCCTTAAGCAATGGTGGTTTAGTGCTTTGAGCACTTTTCCTTTCAACTACCTCAATGCTAGATGTTTGAGGTGTTGAGGCTCTAATAAAAGTTGTGAGTGAAGATGTAGATGAAGAGGCTCTATTGAAGCCTAAACCATGCCTAACTAAAGGAGGTCTTTATAACATAATAAGTGCATCCAAAGCTTCATTTCCCTTGTGGAACTTAGAAATAGAGTTTCTAAGCTCAATGACTTCACCCTTTAAGGAGTCATTTTCTTTTGTCAAGGAGGTTAGGAATGAAGAAAATTTTGAAATACTCTTAATAAATTTTTTAAGTTCTTCATTTGAAATCCTCAATTCACTTACAAGACTGTTTAAGGATTTAAACTCATCCTCTAATTTGAAGCATTTCTTCTTATAAGATTTCATTTGTGACTTATATTTGTCACATTTCAAAGTGAGAGCTTTTACAAGCTCATCATCTACATCATCTAACTCATCATATTCATCATATGAATGGGGAGAAGAACTTACCACATTTGATGAATCATCTTGAGCCATGAAGTACAAGTTAGCAACTTCCTTCTTTTCATCTTTTCACTTGAGTTGTCATCCCAAATAGCTTTGAAGCTTTTCCTCTTCTTTTTATCCCCTTTCTTCTTCTTCTTCTTCTTTAATTTAGGGCAGTCATACCTGATGTGGCCTTGTTTGCCACATTCATAGCATGTAACATCACCTAATATTTCCTTAGAGTTTGAAGTTGTTTTCTTGAAGCTTCTTCTTTCTTTCTTTTTTTCTCCTAATTAGCACCTTTGTTCTTCTTAATAGCATGACTAGCTCCTCCTCCTCTTTGTCACTTTCCTCTTCATTTGAGGCCATTTCAACTTCCTTTTCCTTGGATGAAGATTTGAGAGCCAAGGTTCTCTTTTCTTTTTTTTTTTTTTTATTTTGTCTCTTTGTCCTCTCTTTTTCTTTATTTCTTCATCCTTCTTCAATGCTAGCTCATGAGTTAGAAGCTTGCCTATTGGAACATCAGTTGACACCTTCCATATCTCCAGATTTACTCTTGGATACTATAAACCCTGGCTCTAAACTTTTCAAAAGGTAAAGATTTAAGGATTTTTTAATTTACCTCATGATTGGTAAGAATTCTTCCAAACTTCTTCATGTTAGTGACAATTGCAAGGAGCCTATTCGTCGTATTCGTGATGCTTTCATTCTCCTTCATCATAAACACCTCCCAATTAGTTACATACATTTCAAGCCTGTTGAATTTCACCAATGTGCTACTTTTATGGTAGTTTTCTCAGGCCTTCCAAATCTCATGAGTTGTAAGACAATGTTGGACCTTTCTAATTTCTTCTCTTAAAAGAGAACTTAAAAGGATTGTCATAGCTCTCTTATTTCTTCCATTGGATCTCCTATGAGCTTCAACCCACTCTCCTCTGGGGATCAATTCTTCACTTCCATCCACCACTTTAATTTGTGGCTTCCATTATTTAGCTACAATGTCCCATAGATCTACCACATCACCATCCAAGTAAATTTCCCCAATTAGTATAGTCTGCTCCATCAAATTATGGTTTTAAATGCATGTGGATTCTTTCTCATGCCATGATCTTTTCTCATGCAATTAAGCTTTAAAGTGAGACGAGACTCTGATAACACTTGTTGGCCTTAGTACACTAAGAAAGAGGGGTTGAATTGGTGGGAGATTAAAAATTTTGGAGGAAGGGTAAGGAGAATAGATGAATAAGGAGTAGAGAAATTAAACACAAGATATTTATAGTAGTTCGGGTGTTAAGAAACCCTACGTTCACTCCCTACTTCTTCACAATTGGGTATTTCACTTAACTAAAGATGGTGTTTCTAAGCCCACACCTAACTTATACAATTTGTGTTTTATGGCTCACAAACAACCCTTACACTTTGTGTTTCTAGGCTCACACAAAACCTTCTCAAGTGTTTTGGACATGCTCAAATTCAACCTTTACAAGATTTTTGAAAGCTTAGGCTAACTCTCAACCCAATTACAAAGGTGTATAATGCTAACACCAAACAATCAATAACTCATAAACAAGACTAAGAAGATTAAGTAGCAATTTTGCTAAAGTTTGGTTATAATAAATGAAATTCTCTTTTATTTACATATGTTTGGTGGAGTGTTTATAGCCAACATCCATCAAAGAGATGTTACTCACAACCCTAAATCTCTAACGAAAGCTAGGCAAATTTTGCATTAAATGTCTGTCAGATAAAATCGCAATTGTGACTGGCATTTAGCAGTCTCGATTTTCCAATTTATGTTGGGACGCCTAAAATCATGGCAGAGAACTTTGTTCTGTGTCTAACAGCTAGTCCATGTGCCCTTCACCCATTGATCACTCAAGAAATATAGTCGTTGTGTTTGACCATCCAACCAAAAGTCGCGGTCGTGATTTAAATCCTTCTTGGGTGCTACAGAGACATCAAATTCTTCTGTTTGGTAAGGAGACAACACTTTCTTGAGTCACAGTTGTGACAAATGCTTTGTCCTCACGAATTTTTGTATTCCAATGGTTACTTTGGACACTTGGCGTGTTATGGTTGTAGACTCAGTTCCCTCCTTGCTACTATGAAATTTGCAATTGCGACTTCAGACGCAAACACCAATGTGAATCCCTTTGTAAGTTAATCAAGCTTCTCTCAGCTAAATCGGGCTATGAATTTGTCCACGAATTCTTCTAGCCTAACGCCATCCATCCTTACTGCAAGGTCACAACCGCGAATTAAGGGATACTAACCATAAATTTGGAAGTCTTACTCTAAGTTAGAGATTAGACTTTCATCTAACTTTCAATGAGACAAAATCTTATTAACTACAAAACAACACTTAAACAAAATATTAGAACTAATCAATCTTTATTGTCAAGATTAAAAGAGGCATATGACTTAGGTTTGACAAACCTAGTCCAACAATCTACCACTATGAAGTAATGATCATGTGCAATTCCTTGGACTAGGTAAAGTAGAGACCTTAGAGAGCACAATACATTTTCTAGCAGGCACATTATGTATACATAGTAGGGATTGGGATATATGTAAATAATTACATAAAGCATTTCTTTACGAAGTCGGGGAATGTGATGCACACAAATATTCACACCACATGATGAATGTCTAATATAAGAAGTGAGGCATATAAATATTTACATCATAGGTGGACATATTTATAATTTTTATGCTCTTGAAGTGTTTCCACCCTCTTTACATGGACTTATATAATTGAAAGGTAGTTGTAATAAATGGCTCTCATAAACTTGGCAATAATTATTATATACCATCATTTGATCTACGTAAAGGTACTTGGCTTACAAGTGATAGACCCTGTACATAATCTCTTAAGCCCAAATGGAGATTAAGTCTCAAGTTTGTAGCACCTATCAATTAGATACAAGGCTAACCTAGTGCAAATGATGTGTGTATTCTACTAAATGCAGTGGAAAATTAATTAATAAGGCAAAAAATCATAAAAGTTAATTAGAAATTCATCTTATGAAGTTAACTTTGCGTGTCCCAATAGAGTCACCACTATGAGCATCTCAAATTTTCACTACTGCACTCAAACGACTGAAATCTTACTTGAAACTTCAAATCATTTATCAATCATCAGGGGTTGAAAGGACATGAAATGGCAAGCGAGAGGAGCACTGTGACAATCCAAAAGATGAGCTTCTCAAATCATAGAGCTACTAACATGAATCAAGTGGTTAATGGAAGACCTTGTGAGGTAATACTTTGATAATACCTCAAATACTTGAATGGAGTTTATTAGTTATGTGTCCTAGACCAATTCTTATAATGGATATTTTCTTAATAATGTCATGGTTGCATTTTTATTAAATATCTCTTTTATATTTTGTTTACAGCTAAATTATAAATTTCATGAATAGTTAATTTGACCTAATGTCATCAAGTATATGACTTGAAAATAAAACTTTTAGGTGTAAAGAATTCTATTTTAAATTGTTTATAATTTGGTTGTTATTGCTAGGATAATAATAAATGAAGACTAGAATGTGTTTTGGTTAATAACTGTGTTTTATTAGTTATAGATATGGAATATTAAGTCAAACACAGATATATGTTCAAGAAACATTGTATTGGACTGACCCACTATGAGAACACTACATGAATTAATAATCATAAGTGATTCTCATGCAATGATATTAACTTAATCTTCTGACCAAAAAATTATCTTAGATTCTAATATGATAAACTTCATGTTTTGATATAATCTAACATTATCTTTAACTGGATGATTATACAAATATATATATATATATATATATATATATATATATATATAT
>CATIWR010065412.1:0-12807 GCA_949677035.1 Omphalea diandra | reverse complement strand
TCAGTGTTACATTGAGGCATATGGACCACAGGTCGTCGGCTGAATCCAAACTCTCTCTCTCTCTACTTGTGTCATATACATATATGTACATCAAGTAAATGTTTGATTGTGTGTAGGATGGATAAAACCGTTATGCATATGTATTTTGAACATGAATGATATGAGTTATGTAAATGAATACAGTTGTGGCAGTTATTGGTATCAGAGCTAAGATGAATTGGTCATTACAAGAAAAGCCCATATTTCATTGTTGATGTCCAAGGTTTCTAATAGGAAAGTGGAGGGGATCTTGCTAGGGAGGATTATCTTAGAGGAATTTGCTTTGTATCTTTCCTTCTCCTCCTTAATAACTCCCTTCACGAGTTGGAGTGCAGGGGGTGCAGAGGGTTAAGCCACTCCCTTTCCTTTTTCTGCTCTAGAGATCTTCTTTAGGGACATTGTAAGAGATAAATAGAGTTTAGGAGAATTTGATTGCTTTGAGAGAGAGAGAAGATATTTGGAATAGAAGTGAGGATGTCATTGTTGAATGGGGTATTTATAGCCATTGAAGGGATGTATAAATGGCTAGAAACGGTTAAAAATGGATTAATGAAGAGTTAAAAATGGTTGGCAGTCAAATCACTTAAATTTCTAGGCGGTTACACGAATTTGGGTCCACAAAATCATTAGTCGCAACAGCGAATTTCAAAAAATGTGAGTAATGGACAAATTTTCCTCAGGAATACGTGCCTAATGATCAAAAAATTTGAAAATTGACCAAAATTTGCGGTGGAGTGAAAATTTTGTGATCGCGATTTGATGTTTGACAGCCTAGTGAATTTGACTTGTAATTCACGACCGTGAAGGAAGGATAGAATCGCGAATTATGAGTCAGCAAGGAAAATAGTTGAATTTTGAAAAAATTTTGATCCATTTTACTATATCAAACACAAATATCACAAATCAACAAATACCAATACATAACAATATCACACAAAAGATCAAAAAATTTCACTTTAGGGAGCTTCCATCAAGCATTCTCAATTCTCTCTTAATAAAGTTCATTCTTTCTTCATTTAGAGGTTTAGTGAAAATGTCTGCAAGTTGATGATTGTGTTAATAAATTCTAACATAACATCACCATTTTGCACATAATCTCTAAGAAAATGATGTTTAATATCTATGTGTTTGCCCCTAGAGTGTTGGATGAGATTCTTAGAGAGATTAATAGCACTTGTGTTATCACATTTAATAGGAATGTGATCAATCACTTTGCTAAAATCCTTCAATTATTGTTTCATCCAAAGGACTTGGGTGCAATAACAACCCGCAGTAACATACTCGGCTTTTAAGGTAGATAAGGTAACCGACACTTGCTTTTTACTAAATTAAGAAACTAAGCATTAACCTATAAATTGGCAAGTCCCAGAAATGCTTTTTCTATCTAATAGGCTACCTGCATAATCCGCATCTGAATATCCTATGAGACTAAAGGAAGAATCCCTAAGATACCATAACACTAAGTGAATTGTGCCAAGAAAACATTTAAAAATCCTCTTAACAGCATTTAAGTGGGACTCTCTAGGAGAGGATTGAAACCTTGTACACATACAAACACTAAACATGATATCTAGCCTAGACACAGTAAGATAAAGCAGAGATCCGATCATACCTCAATATATCTTTTCATCTACCGTCTTGCTCGATTCATCCTTATCTAGCTTGACAGTACCACTCATTGGGGTTTTAGCTACCTTGCAACCATCCATGCCAAATTTCTTAAGTATCTCCCTTATGTATTTAGCTTGGTTGATAAAGATCCTTTCCTTGGATTGTTTGATTTGCAGATCAAGAAAGAACTTGAGTTCTCCCATCATGCTCATTTTAAATTCCCTAATCATACACTTAGCAAACTCCTCACAAAGAGATTCATTAGTAGCACTAAAAATGATATCATCAACATAGATTTGAATAATTAATGTGTCATGTTTGTGCTTTTTAACAAAAAGTGTGGTATCTACCTTTCCTTTTTCAAAATCATTTTTTAAGAGAAATGAACTAAACCTTTCATACTAAGCTCTTGGAGCTTGTTTCAAATCATATAAGGCTTTGTTCAATTTAAAAACATAGTTTGGAAAACAATGTGACTCAAAATCGGGAGGTTGTTCAACATAGACTTCCTCCTCAATGATTCATTTAAAAATGCACTTTTCACATCCATTTGAAAACACTTAAAATTCATGTGAAATGCAAATGCTAAAAGAATCCTAATGGGCTCTAATCTTACTACGGGGGCAAAAGTTTCATCATAATTTATGCCTTCCTCTTGGTTGTATTCCTTAGCAACTAATCTAGCTTTATTTCTAATGATGAAACCTTGCTCATCTAACTTGTTCCTAAACACCCACTTATAACCTATAATTGGGTGTTCTTTAGGCCTAGGGACAAGTTCCTATACCTTATTTCTCTCAAATTGGTTGAGTTTCTCTTCCATAGCAAGTACCCAACTTTCATCATCAAGAGCCTCATTAATTGATTTTGGCTCAAGTTGAGAAATAAATGCAAGATTATTATCTAAAAGATTAAGTTGAGATATAGTACT
Source organism: Omphalea diandra (assembly GCA_949677035.1). Taxonomy (NCBI): domain Eukaryota; kingdom Viridiplantae; phylum Streptophyta; class Magnoliopsida; order Malpighiales; family Euphorbiaceae; genus Omphalea; species Omphalea diandra. Next base: position 10,226 of record CATIWR010065412.1, on the reverse strand, counting down.
TACACCCTTAGATGTATCACCAATGATCAAGTCCTTGGGGTGATACTTGGAAAATCTTCAATCCTTGGGTAGATCTTGGCTTGGCTCTACTTGTTGTTAATGATGTTAGTCTTTATCTACTCTTGATGAATCACCTTCTTCTTTATCTTCTTTTCTTGTAGAATTTTCTAATTCCAACTTCTCAAAGTCACCTACAAGATCATCAATAAAAACACCTTCCCCAAGATCAAGTTTACTAGATTCATCAAAAACAACATTCATAGACTCTTCAACTACCATTGAACTTTTATTAAAGACTTTATATGCTCTACTTGAGGTGGAATATCCCAAGAAGATAACTTCGTTGGTTTTTGAATCAAATTTCCCAAGATTATCCTTAGTGTTCAAAATATAACACTTATATCCAAATACTCTAAGGTATGATATCTTGGGTTTTCTACCATTTCATAGCTTATAAGAAGTTTTATTGAGAATGAGTCTTTTAAAAACTCTATTTGCAATATAACATGCAGTGTTAATGGCTTCGGCCCAAAAGTAATTTGGTAGAAAATACTCATTGAGCACTGTCCTAGACATTTCCACTAATGTTCTATTTTTCCTCTTTATGACACCATTTTGTTGTGGTGTTCTAAGAGTTAAAAAATTATGAAAAACTTCATTCTCCAAACAATGACTTTCAAATGACTCATTTTGAAATTTCTTTCCATGGTCACTTCTAATAGAAGATATGAAGTAACCTTTTTCATTTTGAACCTTTTTTGCAAAGCTTTTAAAAGCATCAAAGGAATCATTCTTATGAGCTAGAAAAGATACCTAAGTAAACCTATAGTAGTCATCTACTAGGACTAGTGCATAATGCTTTCCACCTAAGCTAGCACTTCTAATGGGTCCTATCAAGTCCATATGAATAAGTTGAAGAGGTCTAGTTGAACTTACAACATTTTTGGCTTTGTGAGAGGCATGGTGTTGCTTCCCCATTTGGCAAGGACCACATGTCTTGTCTTTGGAGAAATTTAGCTTAGGAAGTCCTTCTACTAACTTTCGTTTAAATAGGCTTTGAAGAAGATCCATGTTTGCATGTCCAAGCCTTTTATGTCATAACCAAGCTTTATTACTCAAAGACATAAGACAATTAAAAGATTGGTTAACCAAATTGTCTAAGTCAATTGAGTAAGTATCGTTTTTCCTTTCACCCTTGAAAATAACCTCATCATCTACTAAAGTGGTGACCCAACATTCTCTAGGATCAAAGGTGACTTTGTTACCTTTGTCACATAATTGACTTACACTTAACAAATTATGTTGTAAGCCATTAACTAAAAGAACGTTATCAATTAAAGAACAACCATTCTTACCAATGGTTCCAATGCCAATTACCTTAACCTTGGCATTGTTACCAAATGTGACATCTCCACCTTCTTTTTCTTTCAATGTCATGAATAGCTTTTTATTTCCAGTCATATGCTTGAAACATCCACTATCCACATGCCAATTGCTTGATTTGGTGGCTGTCACACTCCTCTACATAACAAAAGTGAGTCACCTTTTCTTAGGTACCCAAGCATACTTAGGTCCTTAGGGGTTAGGAATTGAAGGATCCTCTAGTTTGAGGTAAGCCTTCGTAATGTAGCAATGAATATTGATGTGACCAAATCTCATACAATAATGGCATTAGAGTTTAGACTTAGGAGTCTTTCTCCTATGCACAAATTAGTATGAGTATGAGGCCTTCTTATACTTTGGCCATATGAATGCATGCATGTACATGTATGATAAGTAGGAGTAGAGAATTTCTTATGAGAATGACCATGTTGTTCGTCGTACATGTAGGCATGGTTAGCTCTTTGAGTCTTGGCTCTTAAGCTTGGGGGAGCCTTCCCTTTCCCCTTAGGCTTAAGAGGCTTAGTGCTAGGATCACTTTTCTTCCCAATTACCTCAACCATTGAGGTTTGAGGTTCTGAAGATCTAACAAATGTGGTTTGAGATGATGAGGAGGCTCCATTGAAGCCTCGACCATGTCTAATTAGTGGTGGTCTTTATGACATAATCAATGTGTCCAAGGTTCTTTTCCTTTATGAAACTTAGAGATTGAGTTTCTAAGCTCAATGACTTCTCCTTTTAGAGTGTCATCTCCTTTCTTAGTGAAGCCATTGAAGAAGATGATGTAGAAAGACTATCCACAGATTTTTTGAGCTCATCATTAGATGTTCTTAATTATCTTACAATGTCATTGAGGGATTTATAATCATCATCTAACTTTTGACATTTTCTTTTGTAAGATTTCATTTGTGACTTGTATTTGTCACATCTCATGGTTAGAGCCTCTAGAAACTCTTCATCTATCTCATCAAATTCAAAATCAGAATGAGAATGGGAAGAAGTACGTACCTCATTTGTAGAATCTTCTTATGCCATGAAATAAATATTAGCAACTTCTTTTTCTTCCTCTTCTTCACTTGAGCTGTCATCCCAAGTGGCTTAGAAGCTCTCTTTTTTCTTCTTTTCCCATCTCTTCTTATTCTTCAATTTAGGACACTTATACTTGATGTGGCCTTGCTTGCCACTTTATAGCAAGTGACACCATTAGATTTTTCTCTTGGACTAGAAGTTGTCTTCTTGAAACCTTTTTTCTCTTTTTTTCTTTTGATCAACTCCTTTGTCCTCTTTGAGAGCATTGCTAGCTCCTCTTTTTCCTTGTCACTTTTTTTATCACTTGAGATAATTTATATCTCCTTCTTCTTTATTGAAGATTTAAGAGCTAAGGTTCTTTTCTCTTTTTCTGGTTTATCGTCTTGGCCTCTTAGCTTCTTCATTTGCTCATCCTTTTGTAAAGCTAACTCATGAGTTAAGAGTTTGCCTATCAACATGTTTGTTGGCACTTTTCCAATCTTCAGATTAGACTCTTGTATGTTGCACACTCTAACACTAAATTTATCTAAAGGAAGAGTTTTGAGGATTTTTGTGTTTACCTCATAATTTGTGAGAGTCCTTCTGAATTTCTTCATGTTGGTGACAATAGATAGGAGCTTATTCATCATTTTAGTGATGCTTTCATTGTCCTTCACCATGAATAGCTATTATTTGGTCACGTACATCTCCAACCGGCTTGACTTGACTAGTGTTGTGCCTTCATGGTAGTTCTCAAGTTTCTTCCAAATGACATATGCTATTTGACAATGTTGCACTCTTCCAATCTCTTCTCTAGAGAGAGAGCTTAGAAGAATGGCCATTGCCCTCTTATTTTTGCCATTGGATCTCTAGTGAGCTTCAACCCTATTCTTCTCTTAGGATAAGTTCTTCAATTAGTGGGTGGCTTCCATTCTTTGACAACCATATCCCAGAGGTCCACTACATCTGTTTCAAGATAGGTTTCCATTATATACTTCCAATAAGTACAGTCGGATCCATCAAAGTGAGGCTTGAGGTGTGAGTAGATTTCCTCTTGTGCTAGGATCTTTTACTCACCAATGAAGTTTTGTTTGAGTGTTTTGGCTCTGATACCACTTGTTGGCCTTAGGCACCAAGAAGGGAGGGTTAAATTAGTGTATAAAAATTAAAACAAGAAAGTAAGAAGGAAAATAAGTAGAAGAGAGACACAAAATTTATAGTAGTTTGGATATAATCGACCCTACGTCCATTCCCCAATTCTCTGTAATTGGGTGTTCCACTATCTTCAAATGGTGTTTTTAAGCTCACACCTAACTTTTATACTTGTATTTTCAAGGCTCACACAACAACCTTTACCCTTGTATTTTTGAGCCTCACACAACAACCTTTACACTTATGTTTTTAAGGCTCACACAACAACTTGTCTTTAGTGTTTTTATAGGATCACACTATAACCTTCACAAATGGTGTTTATGCTCACACCAAACAATCACTTAAAGAATAAAAAGGATTGAGTAGCAAAATTGCAAGAATTTGGATTACAAATTAATGAATTCTCTTGCATTTACATATGTTTGGTGAGGTATTTATAGCCTCTACCTACCAAAGAAACATTGCAATAAAACTGGTAGTAAATCTCTAAACTACGCTAGACAGATTTTGCATTAAATGCTTGTCAGGATTCATTTGCAGTCGCTACTACTCTTTCGCAATCGTGATTTTTCAATTTCTCATACAAGAGCCAAAAATTGTGGCAAAAATCCTCATTTGTGTCTAACGGCTAGTCCACATGTCATCTTCTCATTGGTTTGGCAAGAAAATATAGTCGTTGCCTTTCACCTGCTCACAAAAGTAGCGGTCGTGATTTTTCTTATATAGGATGCAAATTCGTCTGTCCAAATGTTCATCTTCTTCTTCATGATTTGCAGTCGCTGCCCACAAGTTGCCATCGCGATTTTTATCTTTCAATGGTCACCTAGGACACTTGTCATGTTGTGGTTATGGACTTGATTCCCTCTTGAGTTACTTTAAAATTCACAGTCGCGACTAATGCGTGACACACACTGCGAATTCATCTGTGACTTTAGTTCTCCTATCTTTGGATAGGTCGCGACAGAGAAGTGACATGCGAATTCGTCAGTCTAATTTGTCAACCTACCTTAATCTAAGTCGTGGCCGCAATGTATGAAGTTGCGATCGTAAATTAGGAGGCACTTTGCTTTTTTAAAAGATTATGGACTTCATCCAACTTCTAATTTGGAGACTAACTAAAAAACTGCAAAATGACACTTAATTGAAATATTAGAATTGATCAATCTCTTTTATCAAGATCAAAAGAGGTTCAAGACATAGGATTAACCATTCTAGTCTAGCAGTTATCCCATTGCCTCAACTTTTTCCAACAACTTCCTCTATGTGATCTCCTCTGCCAATATCTTTGCTTATAGGATCAACATTACATAGGGACATAATGTAGCTGACAAGGTCAATTTTGATTAACCCTATTCAGAAGGAAATATTCTTGCCTATTACACACCTCGTCAGCTTTGTATCAATCTTTATATAAGGTCCAATGACAACTACCCCCTTTCTGTTTATGTTATATGTCTGTAAATCTCAATGTCAATAATGATGAAGTGTTAATTTGTTCACCCTTGAGTATACACCACAAGAAAAATAAGTCTTTCTTTATCAAAACAATTGTCAACAATGCTTTATCGTTTATTGTCCTTGCCATATACATGTGCATGTCCTTAAGAGCCAAATTTTTAATGTTTGACAATTTTGACTTTGAGGGTAAATAACGATTTTTTACTGCAAGATTTCTTCCTAGAAATAATGAATGTTAGATTTAAACTCCTTTGAATGTCAATAATTACTAGAATTTTTGAATTGGAAACATTAGCATAGACCATCTATTATAATAAAATATTGTTTCTTCCATAATTGGGAAGTCAAAGTTCATTGTACTATGGTTGCTTTCATTAAGAATATTACCGCTGAGTGCACATGTTGCCAAAAACTCAATAACTAAGTCTTGATGCACATCATGAAAAATTGCTGGAAGAATTCCTAACCAATATTCTTGTAACATCTTCAACCTAATTATTTGCATGTTAATTATGATATGTTTGCATATATGCATTCAATGACATAGGCATGATAATAACACTTACATCATTGCATTTAAGGCATTTGAATATGAATTTGCATAGTTGCATAGCAAATTATCACATGTGTCATGCATAGTGCTACAACTTAAGTAGAAGTATCTTGAAACTTATTAAATGTATATGGATTTAATGGAAATTAGTAAAGGGATATAGTTGATGAATGAATGAAGAAAGTGATTAAAAGAGAAAATTTTAACTTTCAACTAATATGAATAAGCCACTAATCTTTTGTCTTATTAGAACAAGAATATGAATTGAAATTCTCGATCATTAGAAGCTAGTAAAAGAGGAGAAAAGAGGGAAATATAGTAAAAAAAGGAGAGCAAAGAAAGAAAGAAAGAAAGAAAGAAAGACAAAAAGAAGAAGATGACTAGGAAAAAATCTTGAGGTTTTCTAACTTTGGTGAAAGGTATGTGATTTCATATTTGTTTCTCTAGGAAATTTCTCCTCCATAGCATATTATCATGAAAAAGAAGAGGAACAAGAAGCATAAGAAGATAACTTGGAAAAAACCTTAAGGTTTTCTAGCTTTGTTGAAAGGTATGTGATTTCAAATTTGTTTATATAGGAAATTTCTCCTCCATGGCATACTAATCATGAGTAATTAGTAAGAGTTATAAAAAAAAATTATAGTTAGGATTCATGTATGAGAATTTATTGATAGTGAATATGAGTTGAATTCCTTTAATTGTATGAGAATTTGTTGATAGTGAATATGAGTTGAATTCCTTTAATTTTATTTTCAAGGTGGACTATTTCACCCACAATTTTATAACCCTTGAAGATGAATTAGGCAAATTGAAAAGCATGAAAGTTGTAGGGTTATCTCTCATCTAAATTCTTGTAAAATAGTTTTTCAAAACAAGTTATATGTGAAAAGATATAGCCCTTGATTGTGATTGACTCCTATTCAAACCTACTCAGTTATTGGTTTTATTTTCTAAGAATTTTGTAAGCCTAAAGTGGGCATTAGGTGAAGTGTAAAACTTGAAAATTGTAGGTTTATGTGTTATCTAAATTCTTATGAAACATTTTTGCTTAATATTTTATGTGTTAATAGATATGGCTTCTTGATGAAGACTAATCCTGAATCTATTCATGCCAACAAAGTATGAGATTGAACACTTCTTTTGAGGACAATAGAAGCTAAATTAGAGAATAAATGAAAAATTAAACATGTTTTTTTTTTTATGTTAACTAATTGTCTCTAAAGCAGTTTTCAATTTGACTTCTATGTTTTGAGATATGACTAAGTTTACAGGACTGTTTAGCTTATAAATGCACTTGCAATATGGCAAATTTCTAAAATTTACCATAAATTATGGTGCATATTTTGGACTGAACTTTGGATATGTTGTACCCATATATTTCTAGTTTAATTACAAAAATAAAATCATTTGGATTTGTGGGGAAAAAGTAATTTTAGAAATAGCCTACCAAGATCATGATATTTTTCTAGAGCATATATGCATAACAAGATGATAATCTTACTTTATCATCATGGATTGATTTTGGTGTATTGAAATAGGTCCTCGGGGCATTGAAGATAATATTGGGAATAAACTGGGACCATCCATAACTTAATAGCATGAAGGAGGAGGTAAGTAAATAACTAATGGTGCTTAAACATGTGATTGGTTAAATGCTATAAACTTAAGTTCTATGGATTGAAATCTTTTTTAATGAGATGATGTTGATGAATACTTGAATGAAAGGATTGTTAAACTTTTGAATTATTTATTTTTATGAGATGTTAACAAATTATGGCTTAAGAATGAAAGTATATTATGATACTATTTTCCAAGGTTGATGAGTGTCGTTATTAGTCATTATATTGCCAAAATTTTATTAGATCTATAAATGAATTACTGAGTAATTATTATTTAATATTGTTTGAGCAAGTAATACCATTTTTATAATTTGTGTGGCGATGACATATAAAAGCTTGTGTGGCAATAATGTTCATAGCCTGTGTGGTGACAACATATGATAGCCTGTATGACAATGATTTCTATAAACTATATGGCAATAATAAATGATAGCTTGTGTGGCAATCACATTTGATAGTAGGTGTGACAATAATATATGATATTTTGTATATTAATAACATTTGATAACTTGTGTAGCAATGGTATATGATATCCTATGGCCTGTGTGACAACAACACATGATAGCCTATGTGGCAACAAAGATTGAAAACTCTTTATTACATGAATGGATGAGTGATGGTTATTTATATTTAAATATGTGTACTATTTGTGATATAAGTGTCCTTGATTATTTATTTATTAATTATGCAAGCTCATTCTTTTGCATTAAATTTTCTTTCAAGAAAAGTATACTAAAGATTGTATCTAGTCTATATTTTGAAGTTGTTGTCTAGCAATTTGATAGAGATTGGGCCAATATGCAATATTTTAGTGTTTTTTTTTTTTGCCATCTATGTTTGTTGTATAGAGTTACTATGTTGTAACATAAGATATATAAAGTGTTCAAAATAATGAAAGGGGGTCTTTAAATGATAATGGGATGTCATGAAAGAGTTTTAATGATGTTATGTCACTTTAGTACTCCATGCTTTATGAATGAGCTAATACACTTGTTTTAGGAATGATTAGTAAATGGGATGTAACAATTCTTCACTAATCATCTGCATTCATTGCCCAAGCCAATTTCATCTAAAATTTTCCAATCTAAGAACTTCCCTAGTTGTATCTCCCTTTTAACCAATTTTTTCACCCATTTCATTTCATTTTTTATGAAGAATGCTAAGCCTAGGGGTCTAATGAATTTGGGTCTATGATTAGCAAAAGGTTTAGATGAAATATCAATAACATTTGCCAGATGGGTTGAGCAATAATCTACAGGATGAAGTTGAGCAACATCTTTAGATGTTGATTCTCTAGTTTTTTTCTTCTTATGTGTTTAATGCTCAGAATGAAGATTTTCTTCTGTGACATTTATATTTGGCACATTTTGTTTGTTTACAGTCTTGGCCCAATTCCACACCAACGGGTTATGACCACCCCTACCTGTAGTAACTTTTTACCTTGGTTTGTTGGAATTAGAAAGACTGGTTTCCACTTATGTCGATTTGGGGTTTTTTTAGGTTAAGTGGTGGAAGAGGGAGGAATTAGGGTTGCATTTGTTTGGTCTTTGGTTTTTTAGGTTTCCTTTATAGAATAGAAATGAGAGTTATGGCATATGTTGAAGGATGATGTACTCCCTGTTGTAACCAATCGACGCAACACATGTTAGATTGGACATGGGCTATTACATAATTTGATGTTGTCTTATTAAATACATTTTTAAAATCCCTTGAATTGTGTCCCACGAATTTTGGATACTTTATTGACAACTTTTGACGCAAGGTGAATGGATGCTACAATAGTGGCATTTTTATGAAGTGTAATGGCACGGGGACTGTAAACCACAATGTGTCTATGTATAATGTGTGGTGATAAAAACTTGTTTCATTACTTACTGCAATGTCACTATTTAATGCCCTTTGAGTTCTATAATGCTTCTGTAATAATATCACATGTCAACAGAGTTGGACCTACTAATTCACGTATTTTTGAATTATTTAGAGTCTTACAAAATTATTTTAAAGTCTTACCAAGAAAACTATGCAATTTTAGTGATTTTATTATTTAGTATATAAATTGAATGATATTAGAATAAAAATTTTAATGTTACTAATACAATAGTGTAGTGAAATTTTGATATTTTTTTATTAGTTAGAATGTCATATTTAATTTTCTTAACGTTCATTTGTTGTTTCCATACATAATAGTAGTTACTGTGTTAGTATTGAATTGTGGAGTTTTGATTGCTTTTTTATGTTATTTTATTAATATATAAATATTTCATTTGTAGCACAATAAATAAAAATAAGATTTATGTCACAAACTTTTATTAAAATATACTACATATATAATCATAATTTGTAATTGAATTAAAATAAGTAAATAAAAATAAAAAAGAAATTTGATAGTTAATTACATCATTATTCATGATAGTGATGAAATTAATATTCATTGAATGGAGTTCATTTGATTGAAGTAACATAAGCATTCCATTTGATTTTCTTGTAAATAAATAAAGGTTAATTTGATTCGGATCGATGTTTTTTTGCAAAGCTAATCACCCACATTAAATAAATTATATAAAATTGTATTGAATAATTTGTAACCAAATTTATAAATAACTAAACTAAGTGAAATGTAAATTGTAAAAAATCAAAATGGTTGAAAAATGTTATAAGACTTATGAACTAGTTTTTAAGTTATTGTTAGTGTATATGACTGAAAAACACCATAACTATTGTACCCGCTTATCTTTTTTTCATGCGGGACATTTTGGTAATATAACCTCATTAATTAGCCAACTCATGTTCCAACACAAGCTCTTTTTGGTAACCGTCTAATCCATTGTTTGATCCTTATTGAACTCATATGACATTGGTATCACCATGAACACATGGACTGAAAATGAAAAATTATAATAAATTATTTTAATTTGTTAATACTAAACTATTGGTGTTTGCTATAGGGATCCAATCATAGTCTAAAAGCAAAAGGCAATTTGGGCATGGTTAGGATGTAGTGTATTTTTTTTTTTTATTATTAGTATGTAATTTATATATGCATATATATATATATA
>CATIWR010065408.1:0-29818 GCA_949677035.1 Omphalea diandra | reverse complement strand
GATGTGCATTAAGTAAATGTTTGATTGTGTGTAGGATGGATAAAACCTATATGCATATATATTTTGAACATGAATGATATGAGTTATGTAAATGAAAATGGTTGTTACAGTTATTGGTATCAGAGCTAAAATGAAATGGTCGTTACATTTATAATATATTCCAAATACCAAAACATATGTTGCTCAGAAAATATTTTTCTCACATAAATTATTTTTCACAAAACAAACAGAACCTAAGTGGTGACTCCTATTTCTTGGTGAACAGAAAAATAGTGTTAGGGGATTTTACTATTGGTTTTACTAATGGCTAAAGGATTTTACAATTTTATTAATTATTATAGCATTGTGATTAAAAGAAAGAGTACTAGACAGGATTACCTAAAAATTAATAATTAACGATAAATAAATCTCAAGTAACTACAGTTCCTGAAAAAAAACTGTTTTCCAACAGAATATTACAATTTTACGCTCCTTCTTTGATTTCTATAATCAATACTACACAACCAAATCTTGAAATAACTGATACCATAAAAAAAAAAAAAAAGGAATGAAGATCTTTTTACCTTAACCAACCAATTGGATTCATCAAATTAAGAAATAACGTTTCCAAATCGATCTTCCACCATTATTGATTCTTCTTCTCAAGCACTCTTTCTTTTATCCATTTCATTCATGTTTCTTAGTGAATCAAATCTTTCTCAAATACATTTATGTTTCTTGATGAATTCAATCAATAAAACAGATACTCTTTCTCGCAAACAGTTGCAAATTTGCAAATTTTATTTTAGAAAGAGAAAGTTCTAATTATATATGTTTCTTACTTTAAAAACATTTTAATATGATTTTGAATGTTGTTTTATTGTTTAAAATAAAAAAAAATCATGAGTTTTGATACATTATAGATGAAAAACAGTTAAAATGAGCATGTTTAAGCTCAAAACCAATCATAAAAGAGAGAGAAAATTGAGTTGCTAAAAGTTGAAGACAATGTTTGCGTTTAATTCTTCTTACACCATAAAATATTCATAAATGGTTTATTATTAGTTTATTTTTTAATTATTACTGGTTTACAAATGATTTACTACTGGTTTACAAATGGTTTATTTTGGGTTTACTTTAGAGACAATGTTTTCATTTAATTCTTCTTATACTGTAAAGCATTTACAAATAATTTATTATTGGTTTATTTTGATTTATTATTAGTTTACAAATGGTTTATTTTTTAGTTTACTTTTGGTTTAATGAAACCATTGATAAAATAAAAGAAGAAGAATAGCAATTAGAACTTAGCATCATCTTTAATTTCTAACAAACACCATTTTTATTTTATTTAATTTTATTTTAGGTTTATCAGTTCAAAATTTTAAAATTTAATACAGAAAACTATTTTCAAGAAAATGTTTATTTTAGGCTTATTTTGGGTTTATTTTTTATTTATGCTACTATCGATAAGTAAAAGAAACAAGATTTTCTCTTTAATCTCCAACAAACACAATTTTCTCTTCAATCTCCAACAAACAAAATTTTCTCTTCAATCTCCAACAAACAAATTTTTTTTATAACTGCATCAAGTAAAATATATTTATACATAGCAAAATGTTTATTTTTATTTTATTTACTTTTATTTTATGTTTATTAGTTCAAAATTTTTAAAATTAAATACAAAAAATAGTTTTTAGGAAAACTTTTATTTTTGGTTTATGCTACTATCAATAAACAAAAGAAAGAAGAATAACAATTAGAATGTAGACATCTCTTTAACCTCAAACAAACATGATTTTTCCTCTCTTCATGACTGATTTTTAGCTTAAAATATTTATTTGTTAACTATTTTCATCTAAAATGCATAAAAACTTATGATTTTTTACTTAAAATAACAATAACAACAAAAATAACTATTAAATCTTAGAAAATAAAATTAAAAAAAACCACATGTATCTCTATTTTCTTGCTATTTTTTAGAGAGGATAAAAGAGAAACAAAGGTTTTTTTTTTGTATTATTTTTCTTTATTACAAACATAATGGGGGTGATGGTGGTGCTCATCAATGTTCATACTGTCTTCATCTTCTTCTTTTTCTTCTTCTTCATTTTTTTAGAGAGAGAAAGTGAGCAAAAGAAATGAAACAAAGAAGAGAAGACGAAAATGATAAATAAAAATCAAAATGCAATAAAATCACACATGAAAATTTAAAAAAAAAATTGAACAAAAAAATATATAAAAAAGAGAAGAAAATGTTAATGTGCAAATGGGAAGCAATGACGGTGCAACAAGTGTAAAATTGTAAAGAAAAATAGAAAACAACGTAAAAAAGTAAATAACAATGTATCAAAATATCATTTTAGAAAACGTGGGATATAAAAGTCTTTACGAAAAAAAGATGAACCATGTAATTATCTCTAAAATAAAAAGAAGCCAAGGTGTAAAGCCCAATAATATTAGTGAATCGAGCTTAAAGTTGCAATAGGCCCAATAAATATTGATAAAAGCCTAAAAAATTAAATATATTAAACACATATAAAAATTTTTAAAAAAATAAATTGGGGGCACCTTTGCTAATGTATTTTAGCAAATTATCTCATGGATTTCAGACCATGTATTTTTGTAAATAAACATAACCTTTTTTTTTTTCGTGTTTTGCCATTATCATCACATGCGAGGTTTAAAATTTAAATAATATTCACTTTTCTTTTCTATTCATAAAAAATAGTTTTTTATTCCTACAAAAATTAATTTAGATACATATAATTTGTGCAACCTAATGAATATTTATTTATGTCACATATAATACCAAAGTATAAATTAAAAATTCTAAAAAAATAATATAATAATAAGAAAAATAATTGTATTCAAATCTTTAATTAAAAATAAAAATAATACAATAATTTATTATTAGTCATAATATATTTTATATTTTGTATACAATAATATAAATTATATACTGCTTGATATGAACCAGTAAGCTAAGGATCCATTAATAATACATGGAGTACCAATAATAAGGTCTAGAGCTACAAGGATGAAAGATGCCTTAACTTCTTTAATGAACCAAATTTGGAAGAACTAAGAGAGTCATGATTGGGCTAAGGATCTAAATAAGCAAAGAGGATCCTAAATGGGTTAACGTGATTCAATCAAGACCAAATCACGAAGATAAGACTCCAACCATATTACATGTTTTAGCCCATTTTAATAAAAGGTCATTTAGCCATAATAAGTTTTGTAGGCTTATTTCATGTTGGTTTGAGTTTAGTTGTTTTGGATTTTTAATTTGAACATTTATTTTATTTTAGCCCATTAGAAATATAGTTTATTATATATTTGAGAGTTATAAAATATATAATGGGGAGTTAATGCATTCAATGCATTAATGTGATAATTGAGATGTTACTTGTGACATAATGGGGTTTAATTAGCATAAAAATGTGTAAATGCTAGAATAAGATCTTATGTAACCAAGAATAAGTTTGTAGTGTGAGCTTGGCTTGACGTCTATATAAGCTAGGCTTGTCCTTTTGTAATGCATAAGTTGAAGATAATAGAAATACACACTTTTTGTAAGTGTTTTGCTTTAAGGATCTTTTTTGAACCTAGAACTTATCAAACTTATTCTATAAGTATGTGGTGTTCAAAGCCAAAATCCTTACTTCTTTCTTAACTTATCAAACCCATTAGTGTTTGTGGAGTTGAAATTGACCTAGGTATTATTCTAATCTTTGATTAAAATAGTTTATTCCAACTTCTACTTAAAATGATCCTTAGACTATTTCTTATTGGAGGGTGATAATTACATTTTATATATATCATAGTTCTATAGCTATTGGGGTATATAGTTGTTATCTTGTTGATTTCTGCCAATTTGTTATTATAGCCGTATTCAAGTATGAGGTTTTTATACCCTTTTAATTTTTTTTATTTTTTCATCTTGTGTTCATCTCATTCTTCATCTTCAAATCTTATCATCTTGTATTCTTGTGTTAATCTCTTATGTTCTTTTTTCATCTCAACATCTTTATGCATCTTATTCATGTGCTTGTGATATCTTTTCAAGTTCTTGTTACTAAAAAAAAAAAATTCTCACATAGAAATATCTTGTGAAATTTATCTTTTTATTGTGATACTCAAGTTAAAACCTAGTGTAACTATTCTTGTTTCCACTTAAAGTTTTATGTGGCATTCAAAGTTGCAAAATTTACGGTACTCTTCATTTATCAAATTGAATTATTAACCAATTTTAAACCTTTGGCCTATCTTTATATCTATTCTTTTAAACCGACCTAAATTCACTCTATTGAATTGTTACATTCTTAAAAGGTTTATTTGATAGAGATTCTTAATTCATCTAAGAACCCTATAAGTAAAACTTTTTGAGGGGTAAAAGGCAATAGTGGTGAGATCATCATAGAAAACAACCAAAAGATTGAGCGAAACACAAGAGGAGTCATCGATCTTGAGTGAAACACGAGAGTAAGTGTGTGAGGTTCATTGATCTTATTTTCTTTAAAATTTCTAACAAGGAAACTAGTTCTTCATCTAATGACTAGGTTATTCAAGCTATGCAATAATAATTTGAGTGAATGTTCAAATTGATGGGAGATGTTAGAGATCATTTGGAAAGGCATGATGATGCAATTGCTAGAATGAAATAAGAACCAAGGAGACAAAGATAACTACCTTTTGAGCACAGGGACTATGATGCTGGAGATGATCTAGATGATGACCAAATAATATTGGTGGGACAAAATATTTATTCTAAAAGATAAGCTAGGAGAGGAAGGGATGATAATATAGATCACAACCTTAGAAGCATAAAAATGAAGATTCCTTCATTCCAAGGAAGAAATGATTCAGATGTGTATCTTGAATGGGAAAGGAAAGTGGACATGATCTTTGAATAACATAACTACTCAGAGGAGAAAAAGGTAAAACTCATCATCGTTGAATTTTATGAATATGCAAGTGTTTTGTGGGATTAATTATACAAGGAAATGCGAAGGAATAAAGAGATACCCATGGAGTCATGGAGAGAAATGAAGCAACCATGAGGAAGAGATTTATGCGTAGCCACTACTATATAGAGCTTCATCAAAGGCTACAAACATTGACTTAAGGAACCATGAGTGTGGAGGAGTACCATAAGGAGATGGAGATGGCCATAATCAAAGCTAATGTAGAGGAGCATAAAGAAGCTACCATGGCAAGATTTTTAAATGGTCTCAATAAAAATATTCCTGACAAAGTATAATTGCATCACTATGTAGAAATTGAAGACATGGTGAATTCAGCCATGAAGATTGAAAGACAACTCAAAAGAAAGAGGTATTATTCTAAAACAAGTATGGGTTCTTCTTTATGGAAAAATTCTTAGGGAAATAAGGTTGATAAAACCATCACTAAAATAAAAATAGATGAAATTAAAAATAAAAGTGATATGGATAAAAAGGGGAAGAATGAAACTACACAAACCTAAACTAGAGGCATTAGATGTTTTGGATGTCGTGGACATGGTCATGTAGCTAGAGAACGCCCAAATAAGAAGTAACGATTATGAGGGATGGGGTTTTTGAATTTGAAAGCAAACATGAAAGTGAGAATGATATATCACCTTTAGAAGATTGTAGTGATGTGGAGACTTCTAAAGGGAAAATTCTAGTGGTCCAATGCACACTTAGTTTATAAAAAAAAACATGATGAGCATGAAGAATAAAGAAAAAAATAAGATGAGCATGAAGAGTAAAGGAAAATTTTATTTCATACTCATTATTTGATTTCCAACAAGTTATTTAATGCGATAGTAGATATGGAAGTTGCACTAATGTGGCAAGAACTTTGCCAATGGCAAAGCTACATTTACCAACCAGTAAGCATTCAAAGCCCTGTAAACTACAATGATTGAATGATAGTGGAGTTTTTAAGGTAAAAAAGTAAGTACTTATTTCATTTTCCATTAGAAGGTATACAGATAAAGTGTTGTGTGGTGTTGTGCTAATGTACGAGAGTCATATGCTATTGGGAAGACCTTGGCAATTTGATAGGAAGGTGACCCATGATGGATTTAATAATAGATATACCTTAACTATGGGTGGGAAGAAATATCACCTTATCACCAAAAGACATTGTTTAGGACCCAATAAATAGCTTAAAGCTTCATTAGGGAATTCTTTGGGGAGGCAAACCCATTAGAGAAAAGAAAAGGAGAAATGAGAAACCTAAATTCTTCCAAATAAGATAAACAAGATGGATAATATAAGGGGTGAGAAAATAAGGGAGAATTGAGTGGGAAAAATAAATTGAGTATTTATTCAAGCATGAGTGATGTGACGAAAGCCATGATACTAAGACAAACAATGTTTGTACTCATGTATAAGGAAAATTTGATTATTTCTGATAACCAAAAGTTTGCCTAATGTTGTTGTTCATCTTTTGCAGGTTTATGAAGAGCTATTTTTGGATGAAATTCCAAGTAGATTACCACCAAAAAGAGGAATTGAACATCAAATTGATTTCATACCTAGAGCAAGTATACTCAAAAACTAATATACAGATGCAATTTAAAAGAGACCAAAGAAATCCAAAAGCAAGTTAACAAGCTTATGGAGAAGGGTTATGTTCATAGAGCATGAGCCCATGTGTCATACTTATATTGCTACCTAAAAAGGATAAGACTTAAAGGATGTGTGTTGATTGTCATGCCATCAATAAAATAACGATGAGGTATAAACATCTTATTCCTAGGTTAGATGACATGTTGGATGAATTGCATGGTGCATGTTTGTTTTTAAAAATTGATTTGAAATCTAGTCATCATCAAATTAAAATGAGAGAAGGTGATAAATAGAAAACTGCTTTTAAAACTAGACATGGTTTATATGAGTGATTGTGATACCCTTTGGCTTAACTAATGCACTAAGAACCTTCATGAGATTAATGAATCATGTTTTAAGAGCATTCATTAGAAAATTTGTTGTTATATATTTTGATGATATCTTGATTTATAACAAAAGTTTGGATAAGCATGTACAAACATTTAAAATGTGTTTTTAATGTGCTAAAGAGGGAAAAGTTGTATACTAATCTTAAAAAGTGTATCTTTTGCACAAATGAAATCATTTTTCTTGGTTATGTTGTTAATGATAAGGGAATTCATGTGGACCAAGAAAAAGTGAAAGTAATTAAAGAATGGCCAACACCTATAAATGTAAGCGATGTAAGAAGTTTTTATGGTCTAGCTATTTTTTATAGGAGATTCATTAGGAATTTTTCTACTATAACTATACCATTAACCGAATGCATCAAAAAGAATGTTGGGTTTAAGTGGGAAAAAGAGCAATATAAGGCTTTTAACTTGCTCAAAGATAAATTAAGTTCTGCACTTTTACTATCTTTACCCAATTTTACTAAACCTATTAAGATTAAGTGTGATGTAAGTGTCATAGGTATTGAGGGAGTCTTGATGCAAAAAGTCAAGCCTATTGCATTATTTAGTGAAAAATTGAGTGAAGCAAGTCTAAACTACCCTACATATGACAAGGAGTTTCATGCATTGGTGTGGGTTTTAAAGACACAACAACATTACCTTTGCTATAAGGAGTTCATAATTCATACCAACCGTGAGTCCTTGAAGTACCTCAAAGGACAAGGCAAGTTAAGCAAGAGGCATACCAAATAGGTGAAATTCATTGAATCTTTTCCATACATCTTCAAGGACAAGCGAGGTAAGGAAAATGCAGTGGTCATTGCATTTACCAAGAAGTATGCCTTGATCTGGAGAAAGCAAATTTGGAGGTAAACCAAAAGCTAACTTTGTTAGAGCCTTACATGATAAGGTGCACACATAAATCGAAAAGAAGACTCTACAATATGAGAAACAACACACAAAGGGAAGAAAGAAAGTTATTTTAAGTCAGGTGATTAGGTTTTAATACACTTGAGGAAAGAGTGATTTAGAAGTCAAAGGAAATCTAAGCTATAATCAAGAGGAGATAGTTCATTTTGAGTCCTACACAGAATTAATGGTAGTGCCTATAAGCTAGAATTACCAAGTGAGTATGGCGATGTTAGTGTAACATTCAGTGTTTCTTATCTTTATTTATTTGATATAGGTAATGAAGGAGCTTATTGGAAGACGAATCCTTTCAAATAAAGGGGGACTGATATGAAACAATAAGCCAAGGATCCATTAACAATACATGGAGGACCAATGATAAGGTTTAGAGCTATAAGGATGAAAGAGGCCTTAACTTCTTTAATGAGCCAAATTTGTAAGAACCATGAGAGTCAAGATTAGGCTAAGGATCTAAAAAAGCAAGAGGAGCCTAAATGGGTTAACATGCTTCAAGCACGCCCAAATCATAAAGACATGAGTCCAACAGTGTGGTTTGTTTTAGCCCATTTGATAAAAGGTCATTTAGCCATAATAAGTTTTTTAGGCTTATTTCATGTTGGTTTCAGTTAGTTGTTTTGGATTTTTAATTTGAACATTCATTTTATTTTAGCCTCTTAGAAATAGATTTTATTATATTTTATTATATATTTGAGAGTTATAAAAAGATATAATTGGGAGTTAATGCATCCAATGCATTAATATGATAGTTCAGATGTTATTTGTAACATAATGGGGTTTAATTAGCATAAATATGTGGAAATGCAAGAATAACATTCTATGTAACCAAGTGTGGGTTTGTAGTGTGAGCTTAGCTTGACATCTATATAAGCTAGGCTCATCTTTTTGCAATGCATAAGTTGAAAATAATAGAAATGCATGCTCTTTGTGAGTGTTTTAAGGTTCTTTTGTGAACCTAAAACTTATCAAGTTTATTCTTTAAGTTTGTGGCATTGAAAACCAAAATCCTTATTTCTTTCTTAACTTATCAAACCCATTAGTGTTTTTGGCATTAGAAAGCGACCTAGGTGATATTCTTATCTTTGATTAGAATACTTTATTCTAATTTCTGCTTCAACTATTTCTTGTTGGAGGATGATACTTACATTCTTTATATATCATAGCTCTATAGCTATTGAGGTGTATAGTTGTTAACTTGTTGATTACCATCACTATTTATCAATTTTAATATTATAAAAAAATTGACAATACCAAAACATTTAAATATATGTTATCAATAGGTGTATTCATTGCTCTGTATATAAATATTATTAACTGACAATACAATGTTCAATATATGTAGTCTTTTATGTTCATCATTTTATTTAACATTATTTTATCAGATGCAATTTTTGAATTTTAGAGTTTTTGATTTGTTTAATAGTTTAAAATTATATGAACACTCATCATGTGAATATACTTGCTACAAATTTTGTGAACATTAGTTTTTTACTATAAATTTATTAATTTGTTATACTACATGATGTGTTATCTATACAAGATTGAATTTTAAGATTAATTAGACCCACTGAATATATTCTTCTTAAAATTCAATCTTACATGAATGATATATCATAATTCATGTTATCTAATTTTGATCAAAATTCTAAATTGGCCATAATTGCCAAGAACTTTGCAAATCAGCTAAATTTATCGAAATTAAAAGAATTGGTTATAATTGTCAAAATTCATAAAATTTTGAATTTTTTGACCAATAGGCTTTTTTTTTTATTATGTTGTTCATTAAAAACATTTAACTATGTGTCATCAAGCTGTATGTTCATTATTTTGTAAGTAAATATTAATTAACTGTTAATGCAATGTTCATTAGATGCAATCTTTTTATGTTCATCACTTTATTAAATAATATTTATGAGATATAGTTTTTGATATTTCTTGTGCGTTTTTTATTTGTTTAATAGTTTAAAATTATATGAATATTTATCATATGAACATAGAGGTTGTGGGTTTGTGAACAATAGTTTTTTAATATAAATTTGTTAATTTGTTTGATTATTTTTTAATGGAACATTCATCATGTGGTTAAAGGATAGTCATTTAATTTCCTTTTCATGTTCATGATTGTTTTTAGAGCTATTAGTAAAAAAAATCCAAATCTTTGCTTATTTTGATAAATATGTCCAATTCTTTTAATTTTAATAAATTTAATTAATTTTTCAAAGTTATTGGCAATTATGACCAATTTGAGATTTTAGTGAAACTTAGATGACATGCCCATAATGTGTCATCCATGTAAAATTGAATTTTAAAACCAATTGAATCTATTGAACACATCTTTCTTGAAATTCAATTTTACATGGACAACACATCATGAGTTATGTCATCTAACTTTGATCAAAATTCTAAATTGACTATAATTGCCAACAACTTTATAAAATTGGCCAAATTTACTAAAATTAAAAGAATTGGATATAATTGTCAAAATACGCAAATGCTTGAATTTTTTTACTGATAGGCATCTTTTTATTATTATGTTGTTTACTAAAAACATTTAACTACATGTCATCAAATTGTATGTTCATTACTTCGTAAGTAAATATTTATTAACTATCAATACAATGTTCATCAAATGTAGTCTTTTATATTCGTTATTTTATTAAACAATATTCATTTCAAATTTCATTGATGTTCATTTAATTTGTAATTTAATATCATATGCATAGTCATATTTTATTAGTATTCATATTCATCAATGTTGGACTAGGTTAGTCAAGCCTAAGTCAAAATTCTCTTTTGATCTTGATAATATAGATTGAAAGGTTCTAATGTCAATTTCAAGTGTTAATCTTATAGATTTTTAGCTAGGATCACTTTGAAAGTTAAATGGAATCCTTAATCTCAAAAATTGAAATTTGCACTCTAATTCACAATCATGAAACAGAAGCTCATGATCGCTATTCTCCAAAAAGAGTTGAATGAATCTTATACAGATGATTTGCGGTAAATGTCACCACAACGACTTTTGTATTCACTTGGAGGGAATCAAATATTCAGCCAGATCATGCTAGGTGTCCTAAAGAACTGTTGGAAGATCAAATTGCATGGTAGCGAAAGAATTGTAGCAACCACAAATGATTAAACAACTTCTCCATTCAAGCAGACAATTTTGCGATGAGTATCGCGTCCAAAGAAAAAAATAGTGACTGCGACTTTCACTATTGCTCAAAAAATGTAACGACTACTTTTTTTGAAGAACTAGTAGTTAAATATCATGTGGACTAGCTGTTAGATACAAATGAGGTTATGTGAATCTCACAATCGCGAATGAAGGTCTCTATTGTGAATTTCATCTGACAAGTAATGAATGCAAGATCTTCCTAGCATACTTTGTAGATTTAGTAATAGTTTTATTTGTAATGTCTTTTTGGTAATTGTAGCCTATAAATACACCAAATATACTTGAATGTAAGAGGATAACCATTGATTGTGCAAAAACTCTTACAAAGTTAATTCTCACAACTTTAACTTTTTATTTCTTTATACATAGTTTGGTGTGAGCTTTAAACTCATTGAGTTTGGGTTTAAGAGTGAATCTTTGTATAAAAAACTCTTGTTTGGATTTTAGAGTGAGTTTTAGAAAACTCTTGTATAGATTTAAGTGTTAGTCTTGATAAAATACTTGTGTAAGATTTGGGTGTTAACCTTGATACAACACTTGTATAAGGATTGAGTGTGAGCCATGGGAAAACACTTATAAGGTTTGATGTGAGCTTATAAAACACTAGTGATTTAGTGAAACACTCAATTAGTGAATTGAAGAGTGGATATATATTGGTTAATACCCGAACCACTATAAATCTCTTATATTTATTTTTCTTCTACTGTTTCTCTAATCTTTTATTTGTGTATGCTTCCTCCAAAATTCAAATTATCCACCAATTTAACCCATTCTTTCTTGGTGCACAAAAGCCAATAATTAATTGTAGTTTTTAGTAATTAAATATTCATCTTTTTTTACATAATATAAAGATACATGTTCATTACGTAGTACGTAAATATTCATTATTTGTAAACGCTCTGTTCATCAAATATAGTCTTTATGCTATCATCTTCTTTGATTAATTTTTTTATTTATTGATAAGTATTTGAATGTTTATTATTTGCTTGTACAATATTTATCTTTTATAGTTTTATGTTCATTAATTAGTATATAAAATATTTATCAACTGTAATATTTATATTGATAATATTTAATTCATTAAAGTAATAAAAAGTAATATATTTAGAATTAAATCAAATAGAATTTACAAAATTTTAATTTTTTTATTTAATATAATTATATATTTTTAAATTAATCTAATGTAAAATTTTTATAATTTATTTATTTATAAAAATTTAATTTATTTAATTTTATATAAAAATACAATTTTAAAATTAAAATTAAATCAAATTAAATAATAATAGAAAATTTAAGTGAACTAAGTGAATATTGCATTAATTTATTCTAATTATAGTAATAAAAAAAGATCAATAAAATAAAAAAAAATAAAAAAGTATAAACTCTACAAATGTGATGATGATGATGTACACATGCACACGTTGTAGACCACCCAAATCATAAAGCTACATAATTTGAGGACTGTGATGTAACTAGTGTTGTAATCATTATACTACGGCTGCTAAAATCGTCATTTTTTGTAATACCCTATAATATCGATACGAGTGATATATAATACCGATCTTGTACAATTAAATATGAAAATCGTAAAAATCGGTATCATTAATATAATAAAGTATTAATTGTATCCAACATCGATATCAAAATTACAATATATCATTTAAATCAATAGGAATAATGTTTTTAAAATTAATACAAATAATAAATAAAACATCATAATTTAATCTAAAACACATTGTTTTTATTAAATGGTATATAGTCGGTTACGTTTATAATTCTTTAAAAAATAAAACTGATACCAATTACCAAAAATTGAATTTTAATACTAAAAATTATTGATATCGATCGATATTGATATCTATCGGTATTAACGGTATAGTTTTAACAATATGTCATTTAAATCCTACAAAACTTGCAACCCTAGATGTAACGAGTTATGTATTTTGCCGAGGCAAATCTTGGAGACCGACCCAATTCCATTCCGGCCCATAATAGTTGAATACGATTACACACTTGATTGTAATAGAGCGCCTCAATTTTATTTTATTTTTATTTTTAATTTTCTGGGGTTCCGTATTCCCTAATCATGTTCAAAAACTATTTCATATTCTGGGAAAATAAACATTAACTAAAAAAAAAGAGGCCGAAATTTGGATTTAATTAAACAAAAGACAAAACCCAACTGTAAAAGTTAATCGAAATCAAATGTAACCCAACAAAAGAGAGAAAAAGAGAAGAATTTGCCTGTCCTCCCCCTTACCAGATGCGACCCCTCTCTTTCTGCCTCCTCTGTGCAGACTTGTAGTTGTAAAGAGGGATAATATAATCAAAGCATTCGAAACCTATTTTGCATTTTCGTATTCTGTTCTATATATATATATATATATATTGTATGGCCTAATTGGGTTCTTTTTTTTGAGCCAATTAAAAGCCAAAATTTTGATAAAGAGAATCCCAAGAAAATCACCAACCATGGAAGGTAAAATTTTGTTTCTTTCATTCTCAAGATCTTTTTTTTTTTTTTTGAACTTGGGTTTCTTCTCTTTGGCTTATTTGCAGTTAATTTTGTGCATTTCTATATTTCATTGAAGTTTAAAAAGTTTTGTTTTTAATTTTTGCTGTTGGTGGGTTATTGGAATCGGTAATTGTAATGGAACATTGGGTTGTGCTTCATCATCCAGGTACGTTAGTGTGCAATCAGAAAAATAACCTTTATTAGTTTAGGGTGTTTGGTTGCTCAGAAAGCTGAGGAATCGTGTGAGGAATGCTAGTTTTTCTGTCTGCATTTGTGAAAAGTTGGATAATTTTAGCATACATTTGTTTTTTCCCGTACATTTTATTGTAAACAAAACTATTGCACATTTTTCAGGTCAACGCCCTTTTCAATGCTAAGTAACGCAAATATGAAATTTTATTCGTTTGCTTTTTGTCTGCTTGTGATGAAACTTATGTTTGGCAAATGGTAAGGTTATTTTTCCCATATGATGGTGCAAGTGGTCTTCCAGAAGACTGTTCTTGAAATTAGGATGGAATGTATCATCCACATAGAAATATCATGAGAGTTTTATGTGGCTTTGGTTGTGAACCAAATGATGTGTAGTTGGACACATTGTTGGAATAAAGTGAAGTGAAGAGTTCAAACTATAGTTGATGACTTATGAAGATACTTGTGAATCTGAACTTTTCCCGTACATTTTATTGTAAACAAAACTATTGCACATTTTTGAGGTCAACGCCCTTTTCAATGCTAAGTAACACAAATATGAAATTTCATTTGTTTGCTTTTTGTCTGCTTGTGATGAAACTTATGTTTTGCAAATGGTAAGGTTATTTTTCCCATATGATGGTGCAAGTGGTCTTCTGGAAGACTGTTCTTGAAATTAGAATGGAATGTATCATCCACATAGAAATATCATGAGAGTTTTATGTGGCTTTGGCTGTGAACCAAATGATGTGTAGTTGGACACATTGTTGGAATAAAGTGAAGTGAAGAGTTGAAACTATAGTTGATGACTTATGAAGATACTTGTGAATCTGAACTTTTGCAACTCTCCAGATTTCTCCATCCCCCCCAGCTTCATGAGCTATGAATAGTCCATGAAAAGAAGATAAAGGTGGATTGCAAATTCAAATGGTTTATCAACTTTATTTTCAGGTGCTTATTCTTGCCCAGAGAGTATGATTTTCTGTAAGAATTCTGATCATTGAAGTTCGTTTCATTCAATGGAGAATGGTTTGGGTAAAATAATATCTCGACCAACTGAATTTCAATGTTGGTCTCCTTCCCACCATTTCATGATGCAAATTGATTTAAGGGACATCTGTTTGCTTAATCAATGCCAAATACTTTGCACCACTTCTGGATCTTATTGTTTTGGGTTCACTCTAGCACATTGGGTGTACTGCTACGATGATATAAGGAGGCATATTGGATTGATATGGTGAATGAACCAAATTGTTGTGGTGATATTCTATATTTTGCAATCATCTTTGGCTGGTATGGTGAATCATTTGGAGTTTTTTGAGGGCATTAGTTGTCAGAATTGGATGTGCTTCAAGAACAGGACGAAGTTCCTAAGATCAGGGGTTTGAGGATGTGACAAGATGATGCACATATAATTCCAATGGAAAACACGTGAATAAATCTTATCTCAAGAAATATGGAAAATTTTGGTTTCTGCAGCTTACCTTCTAATTTTCCTGATTTAAATAGGTCAGTTTGAGCTTCACACTCCAACATTAGGATCAACTTCCCTATGTACCTGTAGTATTTCGATTGCTATAAATGTTTATCTGCTTTATATTAAATGGTGTTGTTTTTTAAATATTTTTGCCTGTCACCAGTCGGGCAATATTTTATTTTTTGAAATGTCTGATATCATAACTTATTTATATTTGTTTTTGGTCTTGTGGACTGAATATTTAGACTTCAGTGAAGTGCACTCTGAGGAGAATAAGGTTTCTCTGGAGAAGAATCCTAAAAGGACACTCAAGACTCCGTCCCAGGTTATGGCTTTAGAGAAATTCTATAATGGTAATTTTGCTTCTCTTGATATGTTTTATTATTATATCCACTGAGGTTAGTCATTATGTTCTTGAGAGGCAATTTTTTGTTTTCTCAGAGCACAATTATCCAACAGAGGAAATGAAATCACAACTTGCAGAGCAGATAGGATTGACAGAAAAACAAATATCTAGTTGGTTTTGCCACAGGAGGTTAAAAGACAAAAGAATGCCAAAGGATGAAACATGTACTAATGGGCGACAAGATCGATCTAGTGGTATTATTCAGGATCGTGGGAGTGGTTTACGACAAGATTCTTGTGGCAGCACTAAACAAGGTGATTATAGGAAAGTTGATCCAAAGGAAGTTGAAAGTCACAGACTTTGTAGCCACAATTTTCTTGCTGCTGATATCACCTATGATCATATCAATCGATACACTGGCAATGTTGATGGCATGGAGGATACATCCTCAGAAAGTAGTTCATCCTTACAAGATAAGTTGTTTTCCCAAAGTGAAGATGTTCATGACATCAACACTTCTGGGTACCCAACACAGAATGGAGCTATCAGACCATGGATTCCGAAGGGTTCCAATAACATGGGGTATAAGCCATCTGGCTATTTGAAAGTGAAGGGTGAAATTGAAAATGCTGCCATTACTGCCGTCAAAAGGCAATTGGGAAAGCACTATAGGGAGGATGGTCCACCACTTGGTGTTGAATTCCAGCCACTTCCTCCTGGTGCATTTTCAATCTCAAATAGGGATCCAGTCAATGGTATGTTATCACTTCAGGAACCTTGTTCTATATAATTGAATGCAATTTGGTGTAGCCAAAAGAGAATGTATGATAATGAATTTTCTTTCTCAAACTGATGTCCTTTCTTTTAGAACTTTTCTTGGAATTTTTAGCTTCTTAGGAAAAGGAGTCAAGATGCTGATAATAGATGCAAATTTTGATTTGCCATTTGATGGCCAAGTGACTATAAATGCCACAAGCTGTGTAGAGAAAGACATCACTCAATGGAATATTCCTGACATGTCTTTTCTGGAAACATTGTCTAAAGATGTCCTGAGTTGCACTGTAGGTTCATGTTAACATTTAATCTACTATGAATATCAACTGGATCTATCTTGCTTCTTCCAAGTCCAAGCTCCAAAATTTTACAATTCTTTTTTAAACAATAAAGATTATTTGACAGTATATAAAATTTTTGGCTTTTTGCATGGTAACTTCTCTTCCTTGGCAATAATTTACCATCTTTGAAATCTAAACTCGTGATTATTTAGATTTGACACTGAATTCCAGACTTTAATTTTGGCTTCTTTTTAAAGACCATTTTCTGTAACTCCTTGTGGTGGAAGCATTGAGCCATTGCCTTGTCTCAGTTCTCAACTTGTAATTTGTTATGATTTGGTGTGATTACTTTGTTTCTTTGTTATAACCATAAACTTTTGTCTTGAATAAGTTCTGTTTAGTTCTTCATATCTTTCTCTTAAATGCCTTGGCAGGAGCATTCTATGTCGGAGACATATCTAGGATTCATTCTCCTGATGTTGCTGGTGTTCATAAGAAATCCAGCATTAGCAGTGTAAGTGAATTTCATGAGTTATTTTGTTAACATTTTCAGAGATCTATTGGAACTCGAATTTTGGCATGAGTATTTGAGGTTATAACATGCTAGAAGGTGCAGAAATATTGAGGGTGGCGAGCAAAATATTGATCATATGCAATAATCATGAAAAGAAATTTTCTGGATCAATATATGCTCCTTATGATATTTAAATAATTTTTCCTTGAATATGAACTGAATTCAATAACTGGTAAGAACTCACCTTGTCAAGTAATAACTGAGTTCTCTGCAACATAAGCTGGAAATATTATGAGAGTTTATCTTGTTCAGAAGGATATATTTCTCTCACATGCTCTATTTCTTGGCTAATGTTTCTGACTAATTCCAATGTCATCACACTGGATATCATGTTGGTCTTGTATTTTTAAACACCTTTGTGTTATGTTTTCCATGCTGTATTCCCACTTGCCAGCAGAAAACTATGGGTTGAAAATTTACTGCTGTTGCATGGTGCAAACATTTTGTTTTGCTCAACTTTTCAGAACAAGATTTTTAAAGCTGCTGGTTGAAATGAGGAATTGGGTCATTTGGTAATGCATTGCTAAATAACTCCTATAATTGGAAAATTATGAGAATAGAATAGTGACATGACAGTAGGTACCAATTTAGTTCCCTGGTTGGTTGCTGTAGAGTGTAGATCCATGATGGAAACTTTTGTTTCTCTTGTTTGTTCTTCATTTTGGATCAGGCAACTATCTCATTTTGGACGAGGTAACTATCCCATGTGTCTGTTGGTGGGTGATGTTCACGCTCTATTGCTTTGGTTTACAGTCAATTGCCACCAGCGATGGCATCATCTCTTTTCATCTCTGCACTAACAGCACTTTCATTTGCACCAGCATGGCCTTTGTGTTTTGCGTTTCTAAATCAAAGAATTTAGTTAGGCCTTTTTTTAAGAGACTTTTCCCTTCAATGGATCTTGTTCTATCTAACTGTAGTCAAAACCCAGCTGTATGCATGCCTAGGCATCCTGGTGAAGTGAATCAAATTTACCTCACACCTAAGTGAGTATGTCCAGGCACAAATACTTACTGATAAACTTGATGCCTATTTTCTAAATTAATTTTCCTACCTCGTGATTTAAATCACTTCTAAATCATGGGCCTGAGGAATAAATGTGGCATGAAAAGTAGTATCTGTCCCCTTAGCTACTGTTTCATAAAAAGGCATTCAGCTTTTACAGAGAAAAGGAGACAAATAAATAAATTACGTTGTACAGAGATAAATCTAAAGCAGAGAAAGAACAGGAGAAGGTAGAAGAGTTGGCTTTTCATTTTTTTTGTTTATTTCTGATTTTGATTTTGAAGATGATGTGAGTAAAGAAGAGGAAGGTCCAAGACTGCAATTCAATGATATTCAATATTGAGGAAATTTTGAGAAGATCGAGAGTTACAAAAGTAATGATGGATATATGGGAGATTCTGATGGAGATCAGAGCATATTATGGCTTTTCATGTTACAAACTTGAGCGTACTAAATTTTGTTATTTAATGAGGACTTTCTCTAAATACTTGGCATGTCATAATGGTCTTTTGCCTATTGTGATGTGTTTATAATTATATGTGGGAACTTAGTCTTTGAACTATTATGTTTAGTGATTTAAGCCTTGATTAATTGCTCTATTGTAAAAGAATTATTTTTAAATTTAATGCCCTTTCAGTTGAATGAGTGCCTAGCTTCTCATTTAATAGTGGTTAGGGCACCTTTAGCTTTTGATAACAATATTAAATCCTCATTTGTATGTTGCAGTAGGTGTGAATTGCAATGATTAATGACTAAATGAATTGATGAAGTTATAGTTGATATTTTCCCCCACTATACCATACAAAGTTTTTTTTCATGCTGTGTTTCTTATCTATTTAATCTGTGTGAACTTTGTAGTAATTCTTTTACTATGCTCATTTTTATAACTTTGCAGAGATATGAAGCATATGGTTCCAAGATGAGTTCTCAGGATTCATATTTGGAAGGGCCCAACTGTAACCTCGAGAATGCATCTGATTCTCATGAGAAGAAATCTCACCACCAATTAAAACAGAAATGTATTTCTTACAATTATTCCAATTCAAACCCTGGCAGGAAGCCTTCCATGGACAAATATGATGATTTTGCTGCAGAAACTTCTATCCCTAGCAGTAAAAGGAATTATATAATGAGCTCTAAGCATGCTGTTGAAGGCATAAGACCAGATACTATTTCTAACCATCATCATCCTGATGGTGTTCAAGTTATTAGAAGACACAAGGACCCTTGGTTGCATGACCATGAAAATGGCAGCCCTAAGGTTTTCCAAAAGAATGATTATTCTTCTAAGCCATCAAATTTGATCCCTGGGTCCAGTAAATCTTATGACACAGAAGAGAAGGAACTATCTACATGGACAGCAAAGGTCTTTGATTGCTTTATACCTTTCTGCTTTTGGTCTTTTCACCTCTTTGCTTTCTATGATATTGTTTCACAATTAAAAATTCTCATGTTAAATGAATTGGCTTAATGTTAATTTGTACACTCGATGTGTCAGAAAAGCTTTATAACAATTCTCACATTTAATTTGTTGGCTTAATATTAATATTTTACATTGGATGTGTAGGAAAAGCTTTATGGAGAAATGAAGGGAACAAAAGAATATCGAGATCCAGTTAGAGTACGGATGCATTCAACATGTGAAATGACAGTAAGTTCATAATGTGGTGAATACAAACCACACACACTTAAAACATGATACAAATATACTCTATGCTTGTACACTTCAATTTTGACACTCTCCACTTAAAATTGAAGGTTCCGAAACAATTCAAAGCCGAGTTTTCCCAGCAAGACTATGTAACAAAAGCATCATTTCCAAAAGTGGGCCGAAAGAAAAATTCAAATAAAGGGTAAGTACAAATTTTTGCATTTTGGATTATAACTTATGTGAATGCACTTTGTTTATATTTTTTGTGCATGTGTATGCGCTGCTTTTTTTTTCTGTCAATTCCAAATAAGGCTTGTTGTGGAGTAAGGCCTAGTGAGAATCATTTATTCTCCCTCCAAGAAGAATTAGGAAACCTAACAATTTTAGTTTCCAAAATAAGCTGGTTTATTTTGTGAGCCATAATTGCATTGACTCTCATGTGGTTTAGTTCTTTACCTTTCTCCTAGTTGGAGTACTTCACATTGTTAGCCCGTATGGTGTTTTGCTGAACAAGTGGGAGAAATCATCTTATTCTTTATTTTAGTCTCTACTGAACTGGCAACTGTACAATTTTGTCATGACTGTTAACACAAATAGGATTACTTTTATGTGGTTACTCAATCTTATTGTTCCTTCTTAAATTTGTCTCCTTTGGAGATCTAGGTGGAGTGAGTAGGGTTGGCTATTAGCATTGTGTCATGTCATAAGTGACACAAACACCATAAACCTCAAACCTAGAGACAAACGTCAATAACATCAAATCCAAACAGAACAATTAAATAAATGTGTCAAATCCCTCAACTTAAATGTGATTGAAAAACAAAGAGAGAAGTAATTTCTTGATGAGTTTATTCATAAGTACATACTCATATACATACAGGTTGAGTAGTTCATATTTGGAAGATATAAAAATCAAGAATCCCTATAGTTACTCCTATAATCAAGAATCTCTATAATTACTCCTATAACTAAGCTATATATTAGGTTCTATATTTTGTAACATTCTCCTTCAAGTTGAAACATTAGTTTGTTACAAAAATATAATAAACTCGAGCCCCATTAAAAGCCTCTTGTAAAAATATCTCCTAGTTCTCCAATTTTTGCATCCTGTAGAGATCAAATTTTGCTGCACCTTTTCATGAATGAAATGATAGTCAATTTCAAAATGCTTAGTTCGTTCATGAAACACAGGATTAGAAGCAATATGAAGAGTAACTTGGTTATCACACCATAACTTTAGTATTGACCAACTTCAATTAATAGATGCTATATTCATATTATCAAACACGCAGACTATTTCATAGCTCTATATGTTGATTTTTGTACTAGATCAGATTACATGTTACTTATTCCTTTTTCGTGAAATCAAAATTTTTTCAACAAAAACGCAATAGTCAGTAGTGGATTTTCGATGGAACTTGCCCAATTTGCATATAGAAACACTTAATATGGTTATGTCCATGATTTCTATATAGTATTCCTCATCCAGGAGCTCCCTTTAAGTAACACAAAATCTGTTCTAAAGTTGCTCAGTGGTGAACTATTAGGAAAACATGAATTGATTTACAACAGATAAAGTATGCAATATCAGGACAAGTTACTGTAAGATAGTTCAATTTCTCAGGTCCTTTACTTCTAACCAATTTCTCAGGTTCAATTGATATTGCACTGTAAGATAGTGCAATATGAATTTCTAACCAATCTTTTATACTTCTCTAGTTCTTTAAATAAATCTTCATCTTTTGTGAGTTACAAATTAAGAAGCATTAAGGATTGCATGAATTAGCCCGCAATTTTATGGTCTTAATTAATAAGGTGAGAACATATTTCCTCTGAGATAAAAAGATGTCTTTCTTGCTTCTTGTTACCTTAATTCCTAAGAAATACTTTAACATCTTTATATCTTTCATGTGAAAATGACTGTAAAGAACTGACTTTAGAGATAAAATATTCATAATATCACTTTCAGTAATAACAATATTATCTACATACACAATAAGAAGAATGATGCCAGATGCAGATTATTTATAGAAAACTGAATGGTCAGACTTGCTTCTATTCATTTCAAACTTTTCTACTACTTGACTAGATTCTTCAAACCAAGCACGGGGACTTAGCATTTAACCCATGTAGGGACCTACGATGATGTCAAATTTTCCCATGTTCCCCTTGAACAGCAAACCCAGGTGGTTGCTCCATATAAACTTCTTGAAGGTCGCCATATAAGAAAGCATTTTTTATGCCTAATTGATGTAAAGGCCAATCATGAGTAGTTGCCATAGAAATGAACAAATGAACCAAGTCAATTTAGTAATAGAAGAGAAAGTGTTAGCATAATTATCACCAAAAGTTTGAGCAGAGCCTTTAGCCACAGAACAAGCTTTAAGTTGAGCCACTAATCCATCAGTTGAATTGAATTTGATTGCAAACACCCATTATAGTTGACAACTTTCTTTCCTACATGTAAGGTCACTAATCACGAGTATCATTAACATCTAAAGCATTTATCTCCTTTATCATAGCACCACGTTAGCCAAGATGGGATATGGTTTCATTAATAGTCTTAGGAAGATGCACAAAATCAAGAGAGGCTACAACAGAACAAGAGGAAGAAGACAAGTGATCGTAGAAAACAAAAGAGAAATTTAGATAAGTGCATTGGAATTTACCTTTACAAAAAGCAAATGACAGTTCACGATCGTTGGTCATTGGATCTGATGTTAAAGAAGTGATTGATGTTGGATAATGAATCAAGTCGCTCTTTTTGTCCGGAATAGAGCAAGCAAAATGGAGGTTGTGGTGGTGGTGTTAGTGAAGCAACATTCATTGACTGATATGTAATATTATAAACCAACAGATCATCATCCTCCCCCTCGCTGAAAGTAGAAGGAAAAAGAGATGCTTCAACAAGGTAACGTCAACTTACACATGATACTTGTTAAGCTTAGGACAGTAGCATCATTTTCCCTTTGTAGACGAGAGTAACCCTAAAAAACACATTTTAAATATTTAGGATCCAGTTTAGTTACTTGAGGACAAATATCACGAACAAAATAAGTTCTTCCAAAGGTTCGAGGTTTAATAAGAAGCCAAGGTTTAGCAGGAAAAAGACACTATAAGGAGTCTCACCATGAAGAATAGATGAAGGCATGCGGTTAATCAAAAAACAAGTTGTAAAAACAGCATCAGCCCAAAATTGTTTAGGGACGTGCATTTGGGATAGAAGTGTGCTAGTTGTCTCAAGATGTTTATTTTGTCTTTTAACCACATCGTTCGGAGATATTGTGTCAATATAAGAGGATTGATGAAGAATGTCATTCAAAATCATTTGTCTGGAAAGAATCAGAAAAATTTTCTGTCATTATCACTTCTCAATGTAAGCACAAAAATATTAAATTGTGTTCTAATTTCAGCACAAAAGACACTAAAGTGTGGAAATAATTCAGAATGATTTTTCATTAAGTAAAACCAAGTTACATGAAAAAAATCACAAAAAAGAAAGTAACAAAATACTTGAATTTAGTTCTAGACACAATAGGGCATGGACCCCAAACATTGGAATAAATTAATTCAAAGCGAAAACTTGCTCTTTTATTAACTTGGGGGATTGAAGACAGACAATGATATTTTGCAAATTGACACGATTTATAATCTAAAGAAGATACATTATTGAACTGATAATAAACTTTCTTCAATATAGGTAAAAAAGGATGTGCTAATTGACAATGTACTACAAAAGGAGTTAAGACACCCGAACATGTAATAATCTTCCTCATCATAAAAAGACAATAATAAAAAAAAAATGTGATACAACAATTGAGGATACATACATTAAATTAAAAGAAAATATTGATAGATTAATACAAAAGAAAAGATTATCAACTTAATTGGATAAACAGGT
This sequence comes from Omphalea diandra, assembly GCA_949677035.1. NCBI lineage: Eukaryota > Viridiplantae > Streptophyta > Magnoliopsida > Malpighiales > Euphorbiaceae > Omphalea > Omphalea diandra. Next base: position 6,084 of record CATIWR010065408.1, on the reverse strand, counting down.
CAGAGCCAAGAATAAAAGTAGAACTATCAGCTAAAATAACATTAAAAGGCAACGTGTGAGTCTGAAAAGTGGAAAAGAAACTACGAATATCTATCATATGATTTGTGGCACTAGAATCAATGAAAGATTATTAGGAAGAGGAAAGAAGACACTTCTTTGGTTTACCTGACTTAGCAATAACAATGATAGGATGAGAATTTTTTTCAGTGTTACTTAATACTATGTGAACGGTAAATTCATCTGCAAAAACCATAATAGTTTGCTCAGAGGATGAGTTGGGTGTGTCTACAGTAGTTGCAACATAAGCTGAGCGAGACTTCTGGGATTTATATTGCAATTTTTGGCACATGCATTTGGTATGACCAGCGGCATGACAATAATAACATACAATTTTCCCTACATCCTGATTTGGATTGTCTCAACTACTTGTAACTCCACATCTATTATTACTCCTACAGTATGACATCCCAGTTCCCAATAGCACTAGAAGCCTTAATAGATGAAGGAACAAAAACACTAGTATCTGTGCAAAGTACTCTAGTAAAGACCTCATGTAGAGAGGAAATCTCAACATTAGAGATAATATGGAATTTCGCATTCTTAAATTGAGAATTAAGACCAGCCAAAAAACTCATTACCACCATGCTCTTATTGAGTTTGCTGAACTTTGACATCAAAATTAAAAGGTAACAAGGCATTCAATTCTTTATATGTCTTTTTGAATTTCATAAAATAGGTTTGAATAGATTGATCTAATTGTTCATCATGATAAAAAAAACCTTACAAACTTCATAAATGTGTAAAATGTTTCTTTTCTAGAATACAAAAATTCTAAATGTTCCATCAAGTATTTGATATATTCATAGTGATTAACAATGATTAATCAAATTGACTACCTCAGTGTCAATAGAATTCCTAATTTGCAAGAATAAGCATTCATCAGTTCTCAACCACTCCTAGCAAGTATTATCTATTGGTGGATCCTCAGTGCAATTATTATCCTCAAAAATACGTCGTAAATAAATTTTGATTGTCTTATACCAATCTAGATAATTTCAATCAATTAATTTATGTTTTGTGTTTTGGACATCTTAGGGATTACATCAACCACAACCAAATTCTTTTGATTGTCAGCGATAGAAACACAAGTTGAAATAACAAGAACAAGGCAAAATCAAGACAAACCATACTCAACAATAGCCAAAACAAAATAAAACAAAAGTGAAAATTTGAGAAAAAAGAATTTTTCCGGTCTATGTAGCATGAAAACTCTTGTTGATTCATGGTTTCCATTTCGGAAACATTTCTATTTTTCCTTATTTTTCATGTTTTTCTCACATTTTCTTTTATAAAATTTTTTAAAAAAGTCGTTTTCATATTTTCCCATTTTTGCGTTTCCATTTCGATGCAACATAGTTTCATGTTGATGGTGAGTTCTGTAGTAAACAGACTCACTGGAATGCCATAGAGATGGTGTGACACTAAAAAGCCCGACTGGAGGGAAATGGACTGTTTCACGCCCTACGCAGCAGCATGTGAAGCAGGTGGCGGAAGCTTCTGGAGGCAAAGCTCATGCGCTGGGCTTTTGGCAACCGGACTTTAGGAGAGAGCCAATCAGCAGGCAGTGCTTCAGCCTTTGATGGTGATGAGAACGGGTGGTCACTCGAAAAGGGTGACCTAAAGGGATCATTTCCATGCAACATAGTTTCATGTTGATGGTGGTGCGACACCAAAAAGCCTGACCGGAGGGAAATGGACTGTTTCATGCTCCATGCAGCGGCATGTGAAGCAGGTGGCAGAAGCTTCTGGAGGTGAAGCTCATGTGCTGGGCTTTTGGCAACCGGACTTTAGGGAAGAGCCGATTGGCAGGCAGTGCTTCAGCCTTTGATGGTGATGAGAACAGGTGGTCACTCGAAAAGGGTGACCCAAAGGGATCGTTTCCATGCAACATAGTTTCATGTTGATGGTGAGTTCTGAAGTAAACAGACACAGGAATGCCATAGAGATGGTGCGACACTAAAAGCCTGACCGGAGGGAAATGGACTGTTTCATGCTCCATGCAGTGGCATGTGAAGCAGGTGGCGGAAGCTTCTGAAGGCGAAGCTCATGCGCTGGGCTTTTGGCAACCGGACTTTAGGGAAGAGCCGATCGGCAGGCAGTGCTTCAGCCTTTGATGGTGATGAGAACAGGTGGTCACTCGAAAACAGTGACCCAAAGGGATATCCAAACACTTCTCACTAATGCAGGAAAAAAAAATTTTGAGAATTCTTTTCAAAATTTTCACAGCTCTGATACCATGAAAAACAAAGGGAGAAGTAATTTCTTAATGATTTTATTGATAGGTAGAGACCCATGTATATACAGGTTGAGTAGTTCATATTAGGAAGGTATACAAATCAAGAATAATCAAGAATCCCTATAATTACTCCTATAATTAAGCTGTATATTCCCGTAATAATGACAACAATTCCACACTAACAATGTAAACTAGTCACTTGAAAGTAATTCCAACATCATTATTTAGGAATAAAGATCTTAAAATATAAACTCAATGGTTCTTAACAGGTTGAATTGGGTCATGTAATACATCTTTACATGTTAACTTCTGAACCTGATTAATTAAACAGGTTATGTCATGTCATTTCTTAGACAGGTCAACTCGCTTAGTACGTGTTTGGGATCATGCCAAAAATGAATCAAGCTATTTGTGATCAAATATCTTTATGCCAAAACCTGCCTAATTTTTGTAGTGTCGTTTAAAGGGTTATGCGAAAATTGCTTGCACTAGAAGAAAGAAGTGGGATTGAGATGCAAACTCTTTCGGAACCTCCTAGTACAATATATTTGTGAATTGTGTAATTCTGAGCATCTAGAAAATGTAACATCTTGCTCCGCTTTCATCGAATCTGGCAAGAATTCACAATGTTCAACAGGAATGAGAGATTGCATTTTCCTGGAATCATGCTATACCTCTCCATGAATACTTTATCTTAATTATATCTGGGGCACTGCACAATCAATTTTGTTTCTATATTCAAACTGTCTGATCATGTGATAGTACTTGGGACCAGACCTTTCCTTCTGTTAGCTTGACAAAACCTCTGACCACTTGACTCTGATATTGTATCACTACATACAATATTCATAAAAAAAGTTTAGGTCCATATATTTGAAATACACATCTGGGAACGCAAGCTGTCAGTTCTTGTACAAGAGGATGCTCTCATTGCTAAGTTGTTTGCAAAATTAACAAAATAATGTTTTCTGTATCTGCTGCATAATCATTTTTAGCTTATCTCATATCCTGAAAATTTCAACTGAGATTTCACACGTGCTAACATTTTTCTTTGCTTTGTGCATTTCATAGATCTGCCATGGAGAGGCCGTCCAGTTTCAGTGAGGATGAAACTGCAGAAACTAGTTCTTCTGTGGATTGAGGAGCTGATAGTTGATATTTGGTAGGAAGGTTAATGGGTTTCAGAAATCACCTTTTAGGTAGATGCAACAACCCATTTTCATCAGATGGTGCTATGATTTTGTACAGTTAAAAGAGGATGTGTTTCATATACTAACAGTGAAACCTCTTATGAACATCGCTATTTGGGGTGACGTTTTTACCTCATTTAGGCGACTAGTTTCTATTGCCCTCAGGGTGGTCAGCTGTGTATACTCTGTACAAATTCTTTGTTATTATACTGTCTGGAAGAAAATGGACTCTGATGAATTCTTATTGTAAATTCAATTAACTAACATGGTTCTAATAGAAAACAATTGTGAATCCATTCTCAGCACGTTGGCAAGCTTTTTCTTCACTTCCATTAACCATTTTCTCCTGATTTTGGATACCATATACATCTTAATGTATGCAGGCTTGCTATTATTACATCCATGTGTTTCTTTCAACTGTGCGTCATCAGGTTTTAGTTGAAATAATGCAGTGACTTTCTTTTTTTCATCCATTAAGGGATGATTGTTCTCTTAGCTTCACAAATGTGGTGACAGCATTGTACCTTCTGCTCCTAAGAAATTCCCAAGAGGCATGGTTCTAGTAGTAGTCACAGAAAAGACAAAATGGGACTTTGTATACTTCTCCATGGCGTCGTTTGAAATATGATGGCCTACACTAATGATCCTGAGTTAAAGAGTAGGGTTTACCGCATTCAAGATTCAATAATCCAGGTTAGGGTTACTTAAACATGCGTATTAGAATGTGATTCTCTCAAAATATTGATTAATGTTTTTAAAAGCTGATAGATTAGTAAATTGATCAGTTGGTTAGTTTTTAAATCAATAATTTTTATTAATTGAGTTTAATGAGTTTAAAAATAAAAATTCAAAAAAAATATTAAATAGTTTTAAAAAATAAAATATATTTATAATATTTAAAAATAAAAAATAATTTAAAAATTAATCAAATTATTAACAATTTAATATTTAATTTTACTGATTTGATTTAATTCTCAAAACACTTGTTGTTGTCCCAATATGATGCCTGTATATAATGTGAAAATAGGGAACTCAAGTCTTATATTATTACCCTTAATAACCGCCAATCCAAATGAATCCTCAACATATAAGTTTGTGTATATTGTAAAACTAAGAAGGCAATCAAGCACTGGCTCTGAGTCCACCTCAACCCGCGTTCGGGCCATTAACCTGTTAAAGCTAGTCAAGTGGTTTGATCGTTCATTCAATATTTTTCTCTATTAGTTGGCAGCAATTATTGTGTTGGCAGGGGAAGGCTCAATTTAATTTATAGTCAAGATAGGCGAATGGATTGCGAGCCTCTACTACAAATTGATCACGATGTCCACGGGTGAAAGTGGTAGCATCACAGTGGAAGAGGGAAAGGCCATCCAGGGTCGGGATATTCAAGACCTGGTTTTCAATACGGAAAAATTACACTGCTTTGAGAAGATCTGGCGCCTTGAGATCAATCTCACTACGGCTGAATTTCACCAAGAAAAAGTGTGTGCGTAAGCTACTCCCTCGTCGGAACACGGCCATAAATATTCTTAAAACCTTGATCCAGAAAGTTTGGAAATTAAGCTATGAGATTGACATTCACGCCACAAGCAAATATTTATGTTTTACCTTCGAAACTAAAGATGACAAATCGAGGGTTTGGGAAGGTATGCCTTGGCTTATTTCAAATCCCCTTTTGCTTCTAGAGGAATGGCCAGTCGGTAAACATCTGGAGAGAATTGAATTTGCCAGAGAACCATTTTGGGTGGAACTTTATACAATCTCCCCCCAGATCAAAATAAATTTCAAGAATGCGATGACCATTGCGAAACCCTTTGAAGGGTTTATTATAATGGAAGATGAGGTAGCAACTTTATGGTATCTTATGCCTTTGAAGATCAAAGTTTGGGTTGATATACAACAGCCATTCCCTCCTTTGTTTTTTAATGATCGAAGCATGGAAACACCTTCTTCTACGGAGAACTTGTTTAACACTGATTGGATTGCATTTCAATATGAAAAGCCATTCCCAGAATATTATTAAGACATTCTTACATCGGAAAATCTTAGATATGGGGTCTGGTTAAAGAGTACCACTCAACCTGGGTTGAACAAGCCACCCTGATCACGTGTGATGATTTCTGATGATACCAATGTCGAGGGAAATCGATCGAATCAATAGGAGTTTGCCAATACAGAGTCAAGTATACTCTGTAAAATATATTAATTTCAGGATCTTGTACATAATTATAGAATACCAAAATTTAATTACCGAATAAAAACAAATTTGCGTATCTGTCTCCGCGTTGAATCTCAAATTATTTTGAGTTATAATCCCGAAAGATGAAATAAAGCACTTGAAAAATTCGTCAGAACGGTTGAAAACGGAAAGCTAGATCTTCCTCTCCTTGACTTTCTCGAAAACGGCTACAATGGTTATAGCAACTAGGGTTTTCTGTTGTTATAAATGCAGGAGATGGGACCTAGCTTATTTATAATAATTTTAACAGGCCCACCCATCACAGGTCCATGTTAAAATAGGCCTACACTGACCGTCTTCCATATCGGTTCACAAAAGATGTCACAAGTCCATAACTGCATTGATCATATTTTAATTGG
>CATIWR010065371.1:0-11963 GCA_949677035.1 Omphalea diandra | reverse complement strand
TGATTGAAGAATTTTGAGTCCATAATATAATTTATTAGGATATAATTCAAATGCTTTATGAGATTTGGATAAAGACTTTCTAATTTATTTGGAAAATATTTTTATTCTAGTGGATGAAGATTATTTCCAAGTCGATATAGGACATATATTATGATGTTATTCCTAATTAAGTTACAATTCTTATTGGTGTAGGATTGTTGAGGGGTGAACTTTATAAATAAAAAGATTGTAGGTTGAGTTTTTTTAGATTTTTCCATTAGTGAGAAAGTGCTTTTATTTGTGAAAATTATAGTAACTAGTTAAGTCATATTTAAAGGTGAATGAGATAGACAAATTATTATATTTGTTATGAGTAGTTTTATATTATGTTTTGTTATGTGTTGAGATAATATATGAATTAAAATGCATTATGTGTCAATAAGACTATAGATTTAATTTTGTATATATAAGAGATTTTGAGTGTAATGGGTTAATAGGTTAAAGAGAATAGTATTAAGCTTATAATATATTTGGTTGTTATTGATGGTATGTTGGATGACTGCCTTATTCAGAGGGTGAATCATATAAAATATTATTATTATTGTTATTATTATTATTATTATTATTATTATTATTATTATTATTTATTTATTTATGGATTTCCCTACTTTCATGTTATGAATGAATGTATGAGATATATGAAGGATTTCTAGAAGTGCTCCTTCTTAAGAACATTTCACCTTTTTTTTTTTTTTTTTTTTCTCTCGCTTCTTTTTTAAAGGGTTATTATAGTCATTCTTTTAAGCTAATAGTGGTCATATTTCTATATTTTTTAATTATTTTAATTATTTATTATCTAATAATACACATATCTGTAAGCATCAGATTTTGGACCTCAGGCTGTAAAACTCAATGATGAAAATCATTGAATCTGTTCCCTAAAATGCGAAGGGAATTGCCAATGAAAGAGATGAGACCTTATGATACCTTGGGGAAACCCAAGACCAAACCCAAAACCAAACCTAAGACTAAGCCCAAAATGTTGATAGGTTGTACAATCGATCAAGCAGGGTTATACAACTCATAAATTAGGGTTGTACAATCATGTCTATGGCTATATAGCCCACCCTAAAACCCTAGCCTTGACAATCTTTTAGAACTGGTCCCCCTTAAACCCATGGGTTGTATAGCCCTGACGAATAGATGTACAACCCATGCTTGGCTATACAACCTTGACAAATAGATGTACTACCATGCTTGGATGTATAGCCCACATGCAAACCCTAATTCCATAAGATTCTTCTCCCTTTCTATGATAAGACATGTCTGTGGTGTAATTAGGACCATTTTTGAACCTTTGCACTCACCCAACACCTATAAATACCCTTTCATTTGAAGAGGGAGGAGAGGCTTGAAAACCCTAAGGTTACTCTATTGAAATTACTTCTCAAATGTCTCTCAAACATAGAAACCATGAAGCCCAACTCACCCCAACTCTTTCCAAGGTAGAATTAGACCAAATCTCTTCATTTTTATGCATTTTCTAAGCATTTTAGAGGAAAATATTACACTTGTGAGCCTTTGAGTTCATAGAAACACACAAAGGCATCTAGGAAAACCCCCTCATTTCCCTCTTTTTTTTTTTTTTTTTTTTTTTTTGCTTTCCTGTTTTGAAAACCCAAAAACTAGGGGCTATACAACCTTGACTGTAGGCTGTACAACCCCTCATTTGGGCTGTACAACCCTAATATTAGGTCGTACAACCGAGTTTGATTTGTAGGCAGTTTTTTTTTTGCAAGGTTCTGTTTTTTTCTCCATTCAGATTTTCTTTTTTTCAAAATCATTTTTAAGTTATTCCAATTTTCTAGTAACAAAATAGGATGACATATAACATCCTAGGAACCCATTCATCTCAAAATAGGACCTTGGTATGTTTTGAAGTGGTTTTGCAACCTTTTTTCATGTAATGTTTCAAGTCCTTTTACTTGTGATTTAGTGATGGTTTGGATTCTATTTTGATCCACTTTTGACAATGACTTAGTAAGGAACTTAAGGTTTTAATGACCTTGAGAGTCTCTTTAGTCATTATGTTTGTATTTAATATGTGAATAGTGTTTTGGCCTTCAATCTCCCTTATTCTTGTGTTATATGGTAACTATACATGGTAAGTGGTACATATGGATGCCATGCTCTTTTAGAGCTACACAAGGTGAGGTTTCATCAATCATATGATCTGTCTTATGATGAGTTTTTGCATTCGGCCATTAAACATCCTCCAAATGCCTTGTATCGCATGTTTTACTTCTTTTGATGCTTGTGGTTCATGTGCTCTGATTTTGTATGCTTTCTGGATAGTTATGTATGGATGTGATATTATGGACATAGATGTATATCTAGGCACCTTTCACATGAGAGAGATGGTAATATGTGATATGTTCTCATTTACTAATTTGCTCTTCTTTTAGATGTAGGTGTTATGTTTGAGTACAACCATAAGTTGGTCTCAATGGTCACACCATGTGGTCATGAATCATGGATGAATGGATATTTCCCCTATATCATGAATACATGACCCCTTACTCCCTTTTTGATGTCTGAATATGGATGAATGGATGACAATGAATGTTTATCCTCTATGTCAGGATGCATAACCCCTTTTCAATTGATGATTTGATTTGCCTAAGTGAATCACACTGTTGATTGGACTAATCAATAACTTGGTTAATATATTAAAAGTGACCCACATATATTTCAAGGCTAGATCCTAATATGCAGGTAGTTTGGGAGTGCCTAGCATCTTCCCTAAGTCATACCAAATTTTTGAACCCTTTTGATGTGGTGAGGGCGAAATGGGTCTTTTAATTGACTTAGTTAGGTTTAGATTTTGCCTTCCCTAGATTCTTGTCTCGACCAAAGTTGGGTGGCGACTCTATATTTCCTGGGGATGGTACTAATGTATTTTCCCACATTTAGTCCCCTGATGACCATTATTTCGGACTTAAAGCTTTAAAGTCATGCAAGGCCTAAAAGGATCCCACATTGATCAAAATACATGCCACACCTTGGGGTCATTACTAATGTAAAAATCCCCGGCCTCTCGATCTCTTGATGATATATAAAAGGATAGAGTTGTAAACAAGATTCCACTTGTTCGAGCATAACCATCGCTCACAGTAGCGATTCCTATAGGGACTCAAAATTGACTTCTTGTTTAATCTCTAGTTCATTTTTAATATTTTAAACTTGTTATTGAGTAGCCCTTTTGCATTCATGTTGCCTCCATACTTCACCACGAGCACTAGGTGCCCTTAGATAAATCGATGGTTTTCCAAACCTGAGACTTAAGCTTCATTCAGGCTTAGGAGATTATGAGGAGGATTCATCAATCATTAGCCTAATATCTTTGGGTATATTGAATGGGGGATTACGATAATTGCCTCCTTAAACTTATAGAAGCCATCAACTATAATACTCTTTTAACCAATAGACACATTTAGGAGCCAATAGTACCTTGGAATAGGGGACCCCTCTTGTTTACATTCCTTCTTCAAAGAAGAGTGAAAGCCCTCAAAGAACATGGTTAGGTATCCCTAATGTAAGTACAAATGTAACCTATCCCTTTGATGTAATTATCCCCCACATATAAATACTTGTGTATTTCCCCTTCCTCGCTATGTAAATAATTTTCGTGTACATCATTCTCTCCTCAAGGGGATTTAATTCCTTACTTGTACACATTCCTTTAAGTGATGTAAAGAATTCTTCCATTTAGGGCCTTTATGTATATGTTATATTGATGCTTTAACTCTTATTATAAGGCAACCCCATGCATTCTTTGCACCATGATGGTACAAGAATGAGACCACACTTAGGAAAGAGCCATTAGACCTTATGTGTGGGAGGGATAAGGTTGGAAGGTTCTTATGTAACATGATTTGTGCATGACATTCACACATGCATTAATTATTTATTCATGCATCATACTGATAACCTTTGTCTCGCAACCATCATAGCTCTATCCAAACCCTCATAGAAGAGAGGGGGTAACTAACTTACTAGAAAGAGTAAGACTCCAAGTCCAAGCCAAAAAAAGTAGACCTAATCATGGAGCCAACCATACCACCAGCGATCTTAAAAAATATAATGGTTGATTTCAATTGCAAGATAGAAAAGAGGATTGCTGAGGAAGTAAGCAAGCGTGTCAATGAGATTATGAAGAATGGGGAGACCTCTGCTAATAGAATAGATACACGAAAAACACTAATAGAAGTGTCCCAACCTGTGGTGATTGATGATGATCTATTTGGGATGAAAGAATATCATGAAAGCAAGCTTGTCAAAAAAGTAAGAAGTACAACTGCCATTTTGGACAAACCTTTAGAAAGTGAGAAGAAAAGCACTCAATTTGATGACTTTACTAAATAGTTGGAGAAAATATAGAAGGCCTTAGGTGCTTAAGGTTTAGAAAAGGTAAGAAACATTGAGGAATTTCTTGCTTGCAAACTTGAGAAACTATCACCTAATTTTTGTATGCCAGAGTTTCCCAAATTCATAATGATTCAAAATGCTAAGAACCATGTCTGTTTATATGTGCTAGTCATGAAGGCATCCAAGGTTCTAATGAATACCATGTTAGAACTTTTTGAGCTGTCATTATAAGGGTCTAAAAATACATGGTACTTCAACCAACCAAAGACTATTAGAGAAGACTAGAAAGAATTGATAGAAGCTTTTAAGTAACACTATTCATGGAATTTATACCTAGAGGTCATATTATACGACTTGGAGTCTTTAAGCAGAAGACTAGTAAGAGCTTTAATGGCTACATCAGGAGATGGAAGAAGATGCCTTCATAAGTGATCATAAGGCCTGCGGAGAGAAAACAGGTCAGAATGATTATGCAAAGGGCTTTGTTTGGCATTGGCATTAGAATTAAAGAAATGTTGGTCAGAATCTTTGATGACCTTTGAGAAGTAGATTTGCAAGCTAAAGAGTTGGAATCCGAGACAAGAAGACAGTATGGAGGAAGAAGAAGTGCCCTGACTCAACTTCAGACCGAGGGAAATAAAACGATCGATGTAAATGCAGTAAGGGCACTAAGACAGTTTTTTGATCTTGGTACACCATTATTTAGGGCATTTGAGAGGTTGTAGAAGAAGAGAGTGTTCAAGCCCTTAGTACCAAGACCTTCCCTTAATTCGTTGCCGAGGGGGTATGACGCTAATGCTTATTACGCTTTTCATTAAGGAGCAAGTCACAACACCAATGGCTGTTATAGACTGAGATACAAAATTTAGAATGTCATCGATAATAAGATGATTATCCTACCTAATTTTTGAAAGGCGTAGCTTTCGAGGGAACCCCTCTTCCAAACTATCATAATATTCCTCCCCCCGAATCAAGAGACTTTCATGATAGATTCTAAGATTCCTGAGGAAGTTATTATTACTATTATCGAAGAAGTCATGAGTGAGGTTCTAATTGTTTGCACTATCAATCCATGGGAAAGCTTAAATGAGGAGACAGAAGAGGTACGAAGGAGGAGAATGATCCATGTATGGGAAGAGAGTGTTGAAGAAAAAGAAACTGAGGCGGTGAATCATGTGACTTATGATAAGAAGTACTACCCTAATAGGGAAGTCCCCAAGGAACCAAGGGTTCAAGAAAGGGCAGATGAACTCATCATGAAGGAGAAAGAAAATCTCCTATTGTAAAATAGTTAAAGAAGATGCCTACCTAGATTAGTGGGTGAGAATTGCTCATTACTTACAGGAACATAAGAAGGCTATAGTGGAGGATTTGTCGATTTGATTGTCTCACATGAAGCTACTTCAATGGATGTCATCGCATAGATGACTCATAAAGGTAAAATCACATCTACCACCATAAAGAAGGGATCACAACTTGGCCCTGTTTATTCAAGTCGAGATGAAGGGGAAACACATGCCATGTGTAATGGTTGATGATAAATTTAGGATGAACATATGTTGATCAAAGTTCCTCCATAAGTTTGGATTGTCTAAGAAAGATTTAGAGGCTTATGATAGTATCATATAGGCGTACGATAATAGCAGAAAGCCAGCTTCAGGTGTGTTTAAAACTTTGGTAAAAATGGGCATAGTGGAGATGAAGGTGGAAACCATGGTGTTAGACATCCTAATTGCCTTCTCACTTTTGTTAGGAAGACTATGGTATCACCCATTAGGCGGTGTACCTTTTACTATTCACCAAAAAGTTAAGATTTCTTAAAAAGAAGAGATTGTGACCATCTGTGCAGAGGTTAGGGAGATTGTATTAGTTTTAAGTGTGGTTGTTCCATATCTTCGAGGGTTTCAGGTTGCAAGAGTCACTAATAAGTGGGTTAATTCTAAAGTTTTAGGGATTATGAAGAACATGAACTTTATTCCATAACAAAGGTTAGGGAAAAATTTTATCAACATATTAGAGTTCCCATAATATCCCTACTCAAACTACAAGGAAAGAACTGGGGTACTGTGGTAAGAAGTTAGACCTAGAACTAAAGGATTTGCGTGGACCACTATCAGATTTCTTTGTGAAAGAAGGGGAAACCATTAAAGAAGTCAAGTAAGAGGTTCCCAAGAATGAGTTGTTAGGAAAGGATACAGACAAACTCGAAAAGGCTTTCTTCTAGCTAGATGTTGGTGTGTTAGGGCACGAGAATTATCAGGACTCATCCGAATAGGAGGATGGAAAAAAAGACAAAGAAGAAAGGGAAATTGACTGCATGGATAAAGGATGGTTAAGAATCAACTTAGTCTATAGTTCTATACAAACCTTAGTTTGTGTGGCCACAAAATGATAAGAAGAAGGTCACTAATGAACAGACCAAGCAGTATTTGTTGGATCATAAATTTTGAGCCACTAGGGAGGATCATGTAAAGGATGGGTTTGAATTGATGAAGTAGAATGCACCTTTCGTGGGCTCAGAATAAGAGTATACTGGGCCATATAAATTTACTGAAACTATGCACACTACAATAAAAATTGAAGGATATTGAGAGCATGATTATGAACTCCATTGAGAAAGAGGGTAGCGAGGAAATGCATGGTCCTTAGTGGAGACTAAGGCAATTACGACTAAAAGTGTAACTCTCTAGGTAGATTTTTCAATGATTGAGTTGTTGGATGATTAATTAAAGTAGAGTTTTAGAAGGGTTGTCAAAGTTGTCATAAGAAAAAAAAATGGATAGGGGATGATAATTGAATAGATATTGCACAGGGTGAGAACACAAGGATGCTAGCTCATAAGGAGAAAAATGAGGAGAAGGCATAGGAAGATGAGGCTTTTACCGCTCCTCCAAAGGAAGCTGTCTTTCTAAATTCTACTGATGTTCTTGTTTCCAATCTCTTTGAGGATGATGATGTTTTTCTTTCAAAGTTTAAGGCAATGAATGATGAGTTTGCATATTTGTGAGATGTGTTTCCTGATGGTAGTGTGCATAACATGCATAATTTCATGAGCATATTTAACATTAATTCTATGCATACCACTGTATTTAACCTTGGTATATAGAAAAATCCTAAAATCTTATTCATCGCCAGTGATATCACACTAAAAAAACTGAGAAATTTTCAATAATTGATCATAAAATACTAGAAGGTCATTGCTTGAACGTATGAAGATATGCCAGGGTTGATAGGCAAATTGTAAAATACAAAATTCTAACTCATCCACACATCAGGCCAGTGAAGCAAAAACTTTAGAGAATGAGGAGGAGTAGGCTCAATTGGTCTAGGAAGAAATAACAAAGCAATTGAATGCTAAGTTCTTAGAGGCGGTGGATTACCCTGAATGGCTAGCCAATATAGTGTCGATTCTGAAGAAGGACGGAAGGGTAAGCATGTGTGTTGACTATAAAGATCTAAACAAAACATGCTCAAAGGATGATTTTTCCTTACCAAACATAGATGTACTTGTGGACAGCGTCGCAATGTGTGTTATGTATTCCTTCATGGATAGATTCTCAAGGTATAACTAAATTTTCATGGCAATCATAGATAAGGTGAAGACAACTTTTATCACATAATGTGGGATGTATTGCTATAAGGTAATGTCATTTTAGGTTAAAGAATGCATAAATGATGTATCAACAAATGACAATAAGTTTGTTACTTGACTTGATCCATAAAGAGGGGGAAATGTATGTAAATGATGTGATGGTAAAGTCATAAACAAGGGAAATACACTTCGATGCTTTGAAAAGATTCTTAAAAAAGGATGATGAGTATAACTTGAGGTTGAATTCGAAGAAATGTATGTTTAGGGTCACCTTTGGAAAGTTATTGGGCCTTGTGGTCAACGAAAAAGGAATCAAAATGGATTCATATAAGGTAAAAGCAATTCAAGATATGCTTATACTTAAAATAAAGAGGGAGATTCAAATCTTTTCTGGGTCACTTGCAGTACATCAACCAGTTCATAGTAAGACTCACTCCCATTTGTGAGCCAATCTTCAAGTTGTTAAGGAATGATCAACCAATAAATTAGAATGAATAGTGTTAGGAGGTCTTTGAGAAAATGAAAAAAATATTTGACCAACCCTCTAGTATTGAAGCCGCCAAAGTTAGGAAAACAATTATCTGATAGTAGAAAACAACTTTGTTGATGCAATGTTAGCTCAGGAAGATGGAACAGGGAATGAACGAGCAATGCACTATCTTAGTAAGAAGTTGTTATCCTATGAAGTGAAGTATAACCAAGTGGAGAAGACTTGTCTAAGGTTAGTTTGGGAGATAGATAAATTAAGGCAATCTTTTCAGTCATATTCTGCGAAAGTGATTTCAAAGCTTGACTTGGTTAAGTACTTACATGAGGCTCCTTCACTCACAGAAAGATTAGCAAAATGGTTAATCTTATTAACCAAATTAGATATTACATATGTAACTAAGAAGGTGATCAAGGGATGGATGGTTTCAGAGTACTTGGCACCACAACCTCTTAAAGAAGGAGAATCTAAACTTTCCCAACTTCCATATGAAGGGTTAGGAGAAATTAAACCTCAAGGTTAAAGAGTATACTTCGATGGAGCTGTAAACAAGAAAAGGGTAGGTGTAGGAGTAATTATGATCTCACTAGAAGGAGAGTTATTCCATATATTTAAGAAGTTGAATGACAATGTGACCAATAATATGGCTAAATATGAGGCATATGCACTAGGGCTTGAACTCTTGAAGCATATAAGGGTAAGGACAACAAACGTGTTTAGGGACTCATTGCTAATCATTTCACAAGTAATGGATGAATGGGAATTGAAAGAAGAACATTTGGGCCCATATTTAAAACTTATGAAAGGGTTGGTGTAGAATTTCCAAAGGGTCATATTTCATCATCTGCCAAGAGAAGAAAACGTAATGGGTGATGCCTTGACCACTTTGGTCTCTATTTGGAAGGGACCAGAGGTGATGCCCATGAAGCCGTTTATCATGCTTCAATATGGGGTGCCATGTTATAAGGATGTAGGAGTAATGTAGGAATTAGTGGAGAATTGCCATAGTATTTTGATGTACAAAGGTATTTGTAAAATGATGAATGCCTTGAAGAAGCCGAGAAAAAGGATAAAGATGTGATTCAAAGGTTATCTACGCAGTTTGTGGTCTATGAGTATGGGTGTAAGCTTCATGGTATCTAAATGACAAACCTCCAAAACTGCACCATCAATATCAATAGATACCAATACTGATAGATACCAAAAATTATCGAAATTAAAATTCAATTTTGGTTGTATCAATTTCGGTTTCGATTTTTTAAAAATTTTAAACGGTATACCATTAGTAAAATGATGCGTTTTAGATGGATACTTTTAGGTTTTCAGTAGCATAGCAAAAGTTGTCGTTCTCCGTCCTCTCTTCTTCTTCATTGTGTTGTTCCTTTCCTTTTTCCCATTCTTCTTTCTCCATTCACCATTCCTTTTCTTATCTCGTTAATAACTATTCTTAATTTTTCTCTCTTTTTTTCAATGCATCCCACTCTTCATCATTTTTGTCTCTTTGTTTCTATTGAATCTCTCATTTTTCTTTCCTTCAACATCCCTAATCTCAATTAGTTTGATCTTAATCAACTCCCCCTCTGTTTTTTGTTCTCTCATATGAATCGGTACCATCAACTTCGAACCAGTAAATGATAATGGATGTCTGAGATGGAGACTTGTGATTCTAACCAAGGAAGTTATTTTTTTTAATAATTATTTATGTTATTTTGCACAATATGATGAACAAGTGTAGAATCATAAAATCGACATGATTTTTGCACAATTTGTGATACACTAGATAATTATTGTTTGCTATCATATGTGCATGAATTTGTGTTGTTGCTTTAAATACCAAATTGACTTGCAACTTTTCATTCTGTTATGGTGTGAAGGTGTTAAGTTTGTTCTATTATGCTCTGATCATACATCCAGTGGCCTTTAGAATTATTTAATGCTAGTATTTGATTAGATCGTCTCTTTTGAGTGGTTACTGGATGGAAGAAAATAGTATTCATGTCTTTTGCCTGAAGCCATTGTATCTTGGACCTTTGCCACTAGTATAGTTCTTCAAGCTTTCATTAGTGATCTAATTATTTAATCAGCTCCTCTTCATATAGTCGGTCTCCTATTTCCTGATTTTACAAATCTCTAAGTTGTTGAATAATGTTCTAAATCCATCTCTTGGAATTTACAATCGTGCATTGGTGTCATTTTATCAACTCTATTTTACATTCTTATAGTTTCTATTGAATGATAAACTGATTAGACCCCCTGACATTGGTACTGTAAGCTCCCCTCACCACCTGATTGCTTTCCTCAGTTTTCAGCCATCAAATGTCAAATTTAAGATTGCCTCTCTCTCTTCTAAACAAAACCATTAGTTGAATAACAATAGGTCTATGGTCTGAATCAATTCTATCCCCACGGATGAGCACAACATTCTCAAATAGGAGTCTCCATTTAACATTATTGTACACTCAGTTTAGACGCTGAAGAATTTGCTGAGAACCCATTTTATCGTTTGTCCAAGTGAATTTACTGGACTAATTTAAATGTCAATTAAGATTAAAAAATTTCAATATCAAGTTGATGTATTTAGAGTAATTTATTTCTTTTAGCGTTAACTCGGCAATCAAATCTAGATAAATAAAAATCGAAATGATTTAAATTCTACTTACAGGCGAGGACACAATATCATAAATATTCCTAAAGTAAATATATAAAAAGAATGTAGTAAATTCATTAGTAAAGATAAGATTTTGCTTGCAATTGATTAATGATTTTATTGGGGTCTAAAGTGCATTTGATTGGAGTCTACTTTTGTTGCTGTTTGTTTTAATTTATTGTGTATTATTTTGAAGCTTTATTTAAGTTAACCTTAAGGTGCTTAAACCAAAAGCATTTTCATTTGCATTAGATTTCATATGCTAGTTGTGTGCTATTTTCATTTACATAAGATTGCATATGCTAGTTATGTGTATTTTGCGTGGATTTTATGTGTAAGACAACAACTTTTGCAATTTGGACATATGTATGATACTATGATGAGATTTTGCACCTTTCTTAGAGGGCAATAAAATGATATCTTTAGTTATTTTATAATTGAAAGTTATTTTATTATTGGTAGGTTTAAAAATGACTGATAATAATTTTGTATGATTGTCATAAATAAGTTGATATGGCTGCTAATCCAATGGATTATACCGATAAGGAAGATCATTCCAAGCTTCCACCATCGCCTCAAAAAATGGGGGGGGAAAAAAAAAAGAAAGTTAGCATCACATACTTGAGATCACTTTGAGAGGTTTGAAAGCAATGGTAAGATCAAAGCTAAATGTATATATTGTGGTGACGTTGTGAGTGTAGACCCTAAGGTAAATGGGACAAGTTCGATTAGAAGTCATTGTAGAAGATGTCCTTATGTACCTAAAGAAGTTGATGGAACAAATCAAAATGTAATCAATGTGCAAAGTCTTTGAGTTTTGAAAGTGGGGA
>CATIWR010065336.1:0-15763 GCA_949677035.1 Omphalea diandra | reverse complement strand
CTCCAAAAACACTTTTAAGAAAGGTTTAAGTGTAAGCCTGTTGAAACACTTGAGTGAGGTTTTGTGTTAGCCTAGAAAACACTTTGTTGTAAGGTTGTGTGTTAGCCATTAAAACATAAGTTGTAATAAGTTGGGTGTGAGCTTGAAAACACTATTGATTTAGTGAAATACCCAATTGAATGATTGGGGAGTGGATGTAGGGATAGTTTTGCCCGAACAACTATAAAATCCTTGTGTCTTGATTGTTCTTTCTTCTTCTCTTCATCTCTATTTTAAAATTTTTATTCACCAATTCAACCCCCCTTCTTGGTGCCTAAGGACAACACTATAGATGTGGACTTGTATCCTAGTTGTATAAGGCATTCACTATTATCTCTTGTTTCACAATTGATGCATATGAAATTCGAACATCATATGTTTGAGCGAAATTTTGATGAAATGGTTAGAATCATGAAAGAGATTGCACCAGAGAATAGTTTGGTCCCTGATAACTTCTACACCTCTAAGAAATTAGTGCAGGGTATGGGGCTACCGGTTGAAAAGATTCATTGTTGTAACAATAGATGCATGATTTAATGGGATGAAAATAATGACTTGACCACTTGCAAGTTTTGTGGTCATGCTTGGTACAAGAGGCCTCGTAACGAAGGTGGCAAATGATGCAAAACTCTTGTTCCTTATAAGAAAATGTATTATTTTCCTTTAACTCCTTGATTACAAAGATTGTATGCATCAAAAATGATAATTGCATAAATGGATTAGCATGCTGAGCATAAGGTTAAATAGATCTGTCATCGTTGAGATTCTCCATCTTGGAAGCATTTCAATCAGACACATCCAGATTTTGCAGTTGAAACTTGAAATATTTGATTAGGTTTTTGTATAGATGGGTTTCAACCTTTTGATCAATCAGGACAATAATATTCTTCATGGCCCATCATTGTCACACTGTATAATTTACCACTTTAGTTATGTTTGTAGGATGTTTATATGTTCTTGTCGGTGTTAATACATATCCCAAGAAACCCTAAGGATAAATTGGATGTATTTTAAGAGCCATTTATCATAAAACTCAAATAGTTCTGGCACAAGGGTGTGTAGACATGACATTTCTAAGAAATAAAATTTTAATATGCGGGTTGCTCTTATGTGGACAACAAGTGATTTTTCAGCATATGTGATGTTGTTAGGATGGAGTACTGCTGAAAGGTTAGCTTATCCCTATTGTATTGATGACTCTGATGCTTTTACTCTATTAGTGAGTAAAAAACAATCATGATTTGATAACCAAAGAATGTTTTTACTAGAAGATCATCCATATCGAAGGAATAAAGTGTTGTTCATTAAGAATATAACAGTGACCAAAGGTCCAACACCTATCAGATATAAAGTTGAGATATTGAATGAGATAGATTAGTTAGGTCTTAAAAAAGTGACTGAATTAGATGCAGATGAGATAAATGGTACAATATGTAGGACTTGTGGATGGAGGAAAAGACACATTTTTTGGGATTTGTTGTATTGGAATATAAATTTGATTCAACATAATTTAGATGTAATGCACATTGAGAAGAATGCTTTCAATAATGATTTTAACACTATCATGAATGTGGATGGAAAGATGAAGGATACAAATAAATCCCGATATGAGTTGAGTCAATATTTTCATTAACCTGAGTTGGAACAAAGTGCAGCAACGAGAAAATACCTTAAAGCTTATTACACAATAAGCAAGTGAAAGAAGTCTTGTGTGAATGGGTAAAGAATATCAAATTTCCTAATAGATATGTGTCTATTAATCTGGCTAGATGCGTGGACATTAAAAAATTGAAGTTGTTAAAGACGAAAAGTCATGTTTTCATGCAATGATTGATACCAATTGCATTTCATGAACTACAGTCGAGCAATGTAAGGAAGGCATTAATAGAATTAAGTCTTTTCTTTAACGATCTAACTGCTAGTATCATAAGCATCGAAGACATGCACCGACATGAGGAAGAGATTCTTATCATTCTATGTAAGCTAGAGCCAATATTTCCTCTAAGTTTCTTCAACTCGATGGAACATCTTCTGGTGCACTTGGCTTATGAAGCAAGGATAGTCAATCTAATGCAATACCACTAGATGTATCCTTTTGAGAGGTAATTAGCAGTTTACATGATTAGCTTTCATATTTCATTTTGATTTTTCTATTTAAACCATCTTATATATATCAAATAATATGGTAGGTACCTTCGAAGGCTAAAAAACAACATGAGAAATAAAGCCAGAGTTAAAAGGTTAACTATGAAATGCATATTTAGTGGAAGAAGTGTCATTGTTTTATTTCACACTACTTCAATGATTATATGAGCATGAGGTATCGAAAAGGGCCTCGCAATGATGATAGTTCTCAAGATGTAGGGGAAGAAAATAAAGGAAATCTTTCCATATTTATCCTGCATTTAGAAAGCAAAAAATAAGATTCATGACGACACAAGAATATAAGGCTACTCAATGTTATATTTTATTAAATTGTTCAAAAGTGGAACCATTCATTAAGTATTAGATACATTGATTATTTTCATAAATCCATATAGGATTTTGTTATCTAATTCCATGTTTATTTGTTTTTTGATGTGTAAAATTTATATTGACGAGTTAAAGCAATGTCAACTAAAAATTGATAGTCATGAAGTTTATGCTAAACTTGAAAATGAATTTGCATATTGGTTTAACAAATACGTGAGTATCAAGATTCCATTCATGATGTTTAAATGCATGTGCATGTACATTAACACTAAATTTGTTTGTTACTAAATTTATGAGTATTTATTTATTTTAGGCACGAGATCCATCATATAACATTTTGAACAAATTCATAAAGGATCCAGCAAAAGGTCCATTGCGATTGGTGACATCATAACAAGGGTATTATGTAAATTATTTTAAATTTCACACTGAAAGGCATGGTTCTCATACAGCTACTATGAATAGTGATGTTTGTATAAAAGGCACAAATTATAGTTTAAATAAAAGTGACTATTATGGTCGATTAATCGAATTTATAGAGTTAAAGTATCAAGAATTACCAATTAAGAGAATTGTCTTATTCAAGTATGAGTGGTTTGATTTGATGCCCAAATTTGGTACAAAGGTTCATCCATAATATAAACTGGTTGAGGTAAACCATAAACAAAGTTTTAATAAATATGAGCCATTTATTATAGTAATGCAAGTGTGTTAGGTTTATTATTGCAGTCACATTAGCTTAAGACGTGAGTCGAGGATTGGTTGGCAGTATGTAAGATTAAAGCTAGGGGAGAAGTCCAAATTCCAGAAATATCTATAACAACTTCATTTTCTCATATAATTTCGACCTTTCAAGAGAATGATATAGATGCTCATTCAATTCCCAATTATGGAAGATGAAGAATCCGGATCCTTGAATGATCCAAATGGTGAATTTATTGAAATTGAAGATGACACTCTTGATTTATAAGATGATGAAATGATAAAGTTGGAATCAGATGATAAGGATGAAGAAATCAATAAGGAAGAGGATTTGAATATTGATATTAATAGTGAAACTAAATAAAGGTTGTTGGACTAGGATAACGAGGATTTTCACCGTAATTTTTGGCTCCAGTATGGAAATTGGAAAATCTCGACCGTGAAAGAGTAGTAGCGACCGCGAATGAAGCCTGACAAGTATTTAATGCAAAAATCTATCTAGCATACTTTAGAGATTTGCTACCAGTTCAAATGGATGAGATGTATTGCCTCATTACAGAGTCGAGTCATGACACTCAGGTTGCAGTTGCTCGTCCCCCCTCTGATCAGCCACTATAACAACCATTTTCATTTACAAATCATGACATTCATGTCCAAAAATACATATACATAAAGGTTTATTCATCATACATACACAATCCAAAATGTATTTAATGCACATATATGTTAACTAATGTTCAATGCTAGTGACCATAAATTGGTTCCTATATAGATATATGTATATGACACAAGGAAAGAAAGAGTTGGAATTTAGTCGACGATTTGTGGTCCATGTGTCTCTATGCAAAACTTTATGCACCAAACTATCCAAACCCTATACTTCAATATTTGAAAAGCATAATTACGATTTGGTGAGTCACAACTCAATGAATAAAAATAATAATCACATTTTTATGGCACAACCAACAATAAAATATCATCAAGATACATTACAAGTATAACAATTCATTATGCAAGTGCAAATGCATTAGATTGACTTTTGTCATGACCTTGCAAGTCAAACACTGCTCCTAGGAATTCATGTTATTCAAGTGACATTTGATTTTGCTTACAACATATAACAAGTGAATCATTTGATCAATAACATGTGCAATAGGACATATTGGTCCCTTTTCCAAGTGATTTGTAAGTGTTTTACAAGCTGGTCACAACATCCTTTTTAGTTTCATATGAAAATGTTCATTCGCAATGGTATATCAAGTAATCATTAAGAGCATATAATTCTCACTTGACTTCTATTCACATTTAAAGTGTAACAATTCAATCACACACACACACACACACACACACACACACACACACACACAGAGATATATATATATATATATATATATATATATATATATATATATATATATATATATATATATATATATGTAATAGAACATAATCATATCATAAAATTATCACACATACATATTAGAATCTAATTATGGTTTTTACTCACTTTATGATGTGACCAACTTTTATGGTAGGTTTGATTCTCTCTAGGACTTCCTCAAAGTGTTAAGATCCTAAAATTTGATAAATACATGGTTATAAGTATTTCAAAAGGATTATGAATGCTTGGTATGCAACTATGTCATGATCCATGCAAGTAGACCTAGTATTTATGCATATTTTCCTTATATGGCAACCTGACCTTACTATACTCTCATAATAATAACTCTGGATATACTTATCCAAATGACTTGATTCTTTTTTTTTCAAATAAACTAGACACATAATGATACAACATATTCAAATTTCATATTAATATACATATATAAAATGTGGTGAATTTTTTAATTTTGCTTTATTTCAATGTCATCTCAGTCTGAGTAGGTCTTATAGTCTTGGGAATATCTCAAATTGTACAAATCCAATTGAAAAAAATGATCTACCAGAAGTTAAAATGCACATAAAGGAACATTTTTTTATGTTTTACTTATTATCTAATTCAGTCTATAAAGCCACAAAAACAAGTGACTAAGCAAGTTTTCAACATGTTAACAATTAGTCATAATGAAAGGGCAATATCTCATCAACCATGATAAATTTGCCAAAAATATTTTACAAGAATGTAGATCATATATAAATATACAACTTTTAAGTTTAAAACATCTCTAAATTCTAATACTATAGCCATCAAATTCTTGAAAAACAGAATTAAAAGAAATATGAGGTTTCATCGGGTTTAAAGTCAGTTACAATCAATGAGCCATATCTCTTTCCACACAACAAGTCAATTAAAATTGCTTTATAGGGATTTAGAGGGGAGATAACCCTACAAATTTTCATGTTTTTCACTTTGTCTAAATAAACACATAAAGTCATCAAAATATATTAAAAACAAAAAGACCTAGGTGATTTCGGTAGGTTGTGAACCATCCATAATGAAGGAGCCATATCTCCTCACACACACCAAATTAAGCAAAATTGTTTTACATGCATTTAGATGGGGCATAAAGCTACAAATTTCATATTTTACACTTTCCATAATTCCTCTTCTAGTGTTATGAAATTTTGGGTACAAAATTATGCTCTAATAACAAAAGCAACATAACAACACTTGTTTCTCTTGAATTTCAACTTTCATACATAAGTTCTACCTCAAATACTCCATAATTCTTACTAACTATACATGATTAGCATGTCATCAAGAATTTATTTCGTGTGGGAAGAAGGTAAATTAACTTATCTATTTTCTTGAACTAGAAAAGTTTAGGATTCCTTCCTAGGCCGCTCACTCTTCTCTCACTCATTCTTCTTCTTCTTCTTCTTTTCTTTCTTTCTTTCTTCCTTAGCTCTCTCTTTCTTTTGTTGTCCCTTACATTTAACCTCTCTATTCTAATCCTAAAGGCTGAAAAATTCCACTTGTAAACCTATTGTAACAAGATAAAATCAAGGTGTCTCATTTTCATTGGTTGAAAGTTCACTTTTCCCTTTTAGTCCTTATTCTTCACTCTTTCATCACCTCTATGCATCTCTTAATACCTATATGCTCCTTATACTTTTAAAATAAGTTCTAAAACACCATTATTTATTATACTATAACATGTACACAATATAAGATAATTTGCCATGCAATGATACAAACATTATATATATGTTCATGTCATCATCGTGCTTATCCAATTCACATATCTAAATGATCATTCATCCATTGCATATGTTCATGTTGAATTGCAAATCATTTATGTAATGAATATGTTCATGTAAGAATGTCAATGAATATGGATAAGAATGTTACATTTCTTCCCTTCTTATGAAGAATTTCGTCCTTGAAATTCAATACTTGTAAATAAATGTGGATATTGCCATTTAATGTTCTCTTCAATTTCTCATATAGCCTCTTCTTGTGAGTGGTTTCTCCATAACACCTTATTCAATTGGATTTCTCGATTTCGTAATTGTTTTGTCTTATAACCAATGACTTTTATTGGCTCTTCCATGTAACTTATATCATTTGAAATTGTTTTTATTGGATCCCTAAGTATATGTGTAAGATCATACCGATACTTTCTGAGCATACTCACATTGGATACATTATGAATCTAACTCATCTCTAATGGTAGTGCTAGCCTATAAGCTAATGGATCGATTCTTTCTAAGATCTCATATGGTCTTATGTATCGAGGACTCAGTTTTCCCTTCTTACCAAATTGAATTATTCATGGTGAAACTCGAAGGAACACTTTATCTCCCACCTCATATTCCATTTCTCTTCTATGTTGGTCTACATAGCTCTTTTATCTGTCTTATGCTGCTTTAAGTTTGCTCTTGATAACCTTCTCCTTATCCACAGTGTTTTGCACTAGTTATGGCCCTTCTAAACATGCATCCCTTCTTCATCCCAATAGATAAGACTTCAACATTTTCTTCCATATAGTGCTTCATATGGTGTCATTAGTATACTATTATGATAATGATTATTATAAGCAAATTCAATCAAGGTAATATATTCATCCCATGCACTGTTGAACTCTATTACACAAGCTCAAAGCATGTCTTCAAGTGTTTGAATTGTCCTTTCTAATTGCCCATCTGTCTGAGGATGAAAAACAATACTAAAACTCAACTTAGTACGCAAAGCCTATTGCAAACTGACCCAAAATTGAGATGTAAATCATAGATCTCTATCTGATACAATGGAACACTAGAACGCTATATAATCCAACAATTTCATCCACATATTTCTTGGCCAAGTGCTTAAGTGAACTAACCCATCAAATAGGCAAAAAGCGAGTCGACATAGTTAGTCTATCAATGATCACCCATATAACATCATTCTTCTTCAAAGTTTTCAGTAACTCATATACAAAATCTATGGTTATTCTTTCCTATTTCCATACTGGAATTATCCATGGTTTAAATTTTACAACTAGTGTTTGATGTTCTGTTTTGATCTATTTACAAGTTAAACATGTTGAAACATAGGCTACTACATCTTTCTTCATTTTAGACCACTAAAAATGAGATCGCAAGGTATTATACATTTTCATAATTCCTGGATGCATGGCATAAAGAGCATTATGTGCTTCTTCTAGGGTTTCTCTTTGCATGTTATCAACATTACGCACACAAATACGAGAACCCAACATCAAGGCATCATTTCAAATATCAAAATCACCATGTCTCATCTATTTTACCATTTCAATCATTCTATGTAACTTTAGATCCTTACCCCATGCTTCTTTAATTCAATCATACAACATTGGTCTCACTTGAAAAGTAACGATCAGTGCCCCATTCTTTTGAATGTTTAGTCCCATATTTGTATCGTAATTGAACTAAATAAGATAATGGAAATACTTGTAAATGAGCTACACTGCTTCTTGATTTCCTGCTCAAAGCATCAACAACCACATTTTCCTTCCTTGGGTGATACTCAATGGTGTAATCATAATCCTTTAGCAGTTCTAACCATCGCCTCTATCTGATGTTTAATCATTTTTAGCTCATCAAATACTTCAAGCTCTTGTGATATGTAAATATCTAAAAAGTTTCTCCATGAAAGTAATGTCTCCATATTTTCAAAGCAAACACAACAATAAGTTCTAGATCATGTATTGGGTAAGATAATTTATAAGGCTTTAGTTGTTTAGATGCATATGCAATTACCTTACCATGCTGCATTAAAACACATCCTAAACCTTGATGAGAGGCATCACTATATACTACAAATCCTTCATTACCGGTTGGAATGGCTAACACTATAGTAGATGTCAATCTATCTTTTAATTCATCAAAACTCTCTTGATATGCTTTAGACCACTAAAATGTTGTATTTTTCCAAAGTAACTTAGTCAAAGGAGTAGCTATAACTGAAAACCCTTTAACAAATCAATGATAATACCCAACTAGTCCTAAGAAACTTTAGACTTCTACAAAATTCTTTAGGGTTTCCCATTTTACTATTGCTTCAATTGGATCCACCTATATGCCCTTTTCAGAAACTATATGTCATAAAAATACCACATGGTCAATCTACAACCCACACTTGCTTAATTTAGCAAATAGTTATTTTTCTATCAAAATTTGCAACACAATCCTTAAATATTGTTCTTGCTCCTCTTTGCTCCTTGAATACACAAATATGTCATTAATAAACACTATTACAAATTTGTCTAAGTAAGGTTAGAACACTTTGTTCATAAGAGCCATAAAAGTAGTTGGTGCATTAGTCAAACCAAATGGCATCACCAAAAATTCAAAATGCTTATACTTAGTTCGAAAAGTTTTCAATACATATGGGTTTGAAATTTTGAGCTGATAATATCTTGATTTCAGGTCAATTTTAGAAAACATGTATGCTTCTTATAACTAGTCAAACAAATCATCTATCCTTGGTAAAGGATAATTGTTCTTCACAGTAACCTGATTTAACTGCCTGTAATTAATACACAACCTCGTTGCCCATCTTTCTTTTTAACAAATAATACTGGAACAACCCAAGGTGACACACTAGGTCTGATGAATCCTTTTTTCAAGTAGTTCTTACAATTGGATCTTTAATTCTCTCAACTCAGTTAGTGCCATCCTATAAGGTGGAATGAATATTGGTGCAGTTACTGGGACTAACTCAGTTGTGAATTCTATCTTCTTATCAGGTGACAAACTAGGTAAGTTAGCTGGGAAAACATCTGAAAACTCATTTACCATGAAAATATTCTCAAGTAATTCATTTGTGAACCTTGTGTCTACTACATGTGCCAAATAAGCCTCACAACCACTTTTAATCATGCGGAAAGCCTCGATAGCAGAAACTAGACATGCAGGTACAATTTGGCTTTCCCTCTTAAAACACAACCTTTGTATGAGTTGGAGATTCCAAAATAACTTTCTTAGTAAATCAATTCACTATTACATGATATTTGGACAACCAGTCTATACCCAGTATCACATCAAATTCACAAAGTGTCAACAGTACTAGATCAACATTCAACTCAACGTCATTAATGTGAATCACACAATCACGACATGCGTTATCCATAAACATCACATCTTTTAAAGAAGTACTAACACAGATTAAAACCTAAAGATTGATGTTTACTACACAATTGTTATGCCATGTTCAATGAAATGAATGAATGTGTGAAGCTAGGATCAATTAAGGCATCAACTTCTAAATTATGGAAAAAAAAGTTTACCAGTGATTACTTCTAGAGCAGCAACTGCTTCTTGCCTAGTCATGGCAAATACTCTGGCTTATGTCGAGGGTCTGAAACTCTAAACTTCTTATTTGTTCATACCATGGCCAACTGTGTTTGTTCTACCTTTACCTCTACCCCTACCAAATGATACTCTAACTCCACTTGCCTTTGAAACTTTAACTGTAGACTATGATGTAGCTCTGCCTCTACCTTTACCTCCCTTTGACATTTTGGATCTTTTAGGATAATCTCTAAGCATATGATCAAGAGAACTACAAAAGTAGCACCCACCAGTCAATTTTCTACATTCACCTATGTGTTGCCTGCCACAATGTTGTTGCATAAGTTGGCCTTAACCTCTACCTGTATATGATGAAACTTCTAATCCTCTACCTTTATAGCTAGAGTAACCACCATTAGCACTGGACTGCGATGGCATATAATCTCCACGTTTACCTTTCTTTCTGTTAAAATCTCCCACAAACTCAATAGGCCCTCTTTTTACTCATTGCTTTATCCTTTCCTTTTCTAATCTTTCCACCCTGATTGTAGTAGCTTTCAACTTGGTATGACTTTCAAGATCTACAGCTGTGATCTTACTTCTAATCTCATATCTCAGTCCCTCTTCAAACTTTTGACATTTGTCTTTGTCAGTGGCCAACATGAAGGATGCATAATGAGACAATTGATTAAATTTTACCTTATACTAGGCTATAGTCATCTCTCCATACTTTAGGTTTAAAAATTCCTTTCTTTTATCATATTTATACACTTTTGGTATATAATTGTTGTTGAAATCATGAAGAAAATCATCCCATGTAAGCACTGAAGGCTGGACATCACTCTCTGGAATGGTTTCCCACCAATCATATGCATCCCCATGTAATAATGACACTGCATAATCAAACTTTTCTTCTAGTGTGCATTTCATCAAATTTAAATCTTTGTGTATTTTTTTAGTCATGTTTCTGCCACTGATGGATTTGTGGTACCACTGAAGTCCACTGCACCCTATCTTCTTAATTTGTCATACCTTCTTTCTCTTTAAATTTCTAGACCCTGCACTGTTGGTTCATTCATTCTATGTTGTGGTTGCCCATGAGTTATGTATTGTGCATGAGAATGTGTAGGAGATTTAACTCTATGAACATATTGATCTCTTAATGGTTGGCATGATGCTTCTATGGAATGCAAATCAGTTAATGCCTCTCTCCTTTGTGAGCCATGGCCATTACCATGACTACCCTCTACTAATACCCTATAAACATATAAGACTATGTCATATGATCATGCATAATAGTGCAAAATTCATGCCATGTTCATATATATGTCCCTAAGGAACCTATCCCTGCTTTGATACCAAATACTGTAACGACCATTTTCATTTACAAATCATGACATTCATGTCTAAAAATACATATGCATAAAGGTTTATTCATCATACGTTCACAATCTAAAATGTATTTAATGTACATATATGTTAACTAATGTTCAAGGCTAGTGACCATAAACTAGTTCCTATCTTGATTTATGTACATGACACAAGGAGAGAGAAAGTTAGAATTTAGTCGATGACCTATGGTCTATGTATCTCTATGCAAAAATTTATACACCAAAGTATCCAAATCTCATTCTTCAGTATTTGAAAAACATAATTGCAATTTGGTGAGTCACGACTCAATGAATAAAAATAATAATCACATTTTTATGGCATAACCAATAATCAAATATTATCAAGATACATTACAAGTATAACAATTTATTATGCAAGTGCAAATGCATTAGATTGACTTTCATCATGACTTTGTAAGGCAAACACTACTCCTGGAAATTCATATGATTCAAGTGACATTTGATTTTAATGGCTAACGTATAAAAAGTGATTCATTTGATCAATAACATGTGCAATAGGACATATTGGACCCTTTTCCAAGTGATTTGTAAGTGTTTGACAAGCTGGTCACAACATCCATTTTAGTTCCATATGCAAGTGTTCATTTGCAATGGTATACCAAGTAATCATTAAGAGCATATAATTCTCGCTTGACTTGTATTCACATGTAAAATGTAACAATTCAATCATGTTGGACTAGGGTAATTAACCCCAAGTCTTGTACCTCTTTTGATCTTAACAAAAGGGATTGATCAACTCTAATGTTTCAATTTAGTGTTGTTTTGCAGTTTTTTTGTTAGTCTTTAAGTTAGAAGTTGGATAGAAATCTTAGTCTTCAAAGAATGTGAAGTAACTTCTAAATCATGACTACAATATAGGATTCACGATCGCGATCCATGAGAAGACTTGCTAGAAATCAGACAAACGAAATCATGGAGTCATTTTCGGTCGCGACTCATCCAAAAGAAGAACTCCAAAAGTGACGGACGAATTCACCGTGTAAAGCTTGCCTCAGTCGCGATTGTGAATTTTGAAGTAACTCAAGATGTAGTCAGTCCACAATCACAGTATGATAAGTATCCCAAGAAACTGTTGGAAGTCAAAATTGCAATGGGAACTTGTTGGTAGCGACCGCAAACCCAAAAGAAGAAGATGAACATTTTTGGCAGATGAATTTGCGTCCTGTACAAGAAAGATCGCGACCGCTACTTTTGAGAGCAGGTGAAAGGCAACGACTATATTTTCCTGGTGAACTAATCAGAAGCTACCACGTGGACTAGCCGTTAGATACAAATGGGGTTTTCCTTATAGAATTTGGAATTCGTGACTGCAAATGAGTAGTAGTGACCGCAAATCAAGACTGTCAAGCATTTAATGTGAAAATCTATCTAGTACACTTTGATGATTTTGTACCAGTTTTATTGCAATGTCTCTTTGGTGGGTAGAGGCTATAAATACCTCACCAAATAGATGTAAATGCAAAAGAATTAATAACTTTATACCCAAACTCTTACAATTTTGCTAGTCACACTTTTTTATTCTTTAAGTCATTATTGGGTGTGAGCATAAACACCATCTATAATAGATTATAGTGTGAGCCTATCAAAACACTAAGAGAAGTTATTGTGTGAGCCTGTTAAAACACAAGTGTATAGGTTGTTGTGTAAGACTGTTAAAACACAAGTGCATATGTTGTTGCATAGGCCTCAAAACACTAGTGTATAGGTTGTTGTGTAAGCCTCAAAACATAAGTGTATAGGTTGTTGTGTAAGCCTCAAAACACAAGTGTATAGGTTGTTGTGTGAGCCTTCAAAACACAAGTGTAAAAGTTTGGTGTAAGCTTGAAAACCCTTTGAAAGATAGTGGAATACCTAATTTCTAAGAATTGGGGAGTGGACGTAGGGTCGATTATACTCGAACCACTATAACCTTGTGTTTCCTCTCATCTCATTTCTCTTCTACCTTGTGTTTCCTCTCATCTCATTTCTCTTATCTTTTTTCAATTTTAATTTTTATACACCAATTCAACCCCCATCTTCTTGGTGCCTAGGGCCAATAAGTGGTATCAGAGCCAAGCTTCACAATCAAACCTTCATTAGGTGAACAAAGATCATGGCACAAGAGGGAATCCTTTCACAACTCAAGCCTTACTTTGATGGAATAGACTATACTCATTGGAAGTATAGGATGGAGATCTATCTTGACATAAATGTGGTGGACCTTTGGGATGTGGTCATCAAGGAATGGAAGCCACTCACCAGAGTTGTGGATGGTAATGAAGAATTAATCCCAAGGGAAGAATGGATTGAAGCTCACCGGAGATCAAATGGCAAGAACAAGAGAGCAATGACCATTCTTCTAAGCTCACTCTCTACAAAGAGATTAGAAGAGTGCAACATTGTCAAACAACACATGCCATTTGGAAGACTCTAGAAAACTATCATGAAGGTACAACTCTAGTCAAATCAA
Source organism: Omphalea diandra (assembly GCA_949677035.1). Lineage (NCBI taxonomy): Eukaryota > Viridiplantae > Streptophyta > Magnoliopsida > Malpighiales > Euphorbiaceae > Omphalea > Omphalea diandra. The sequence goes on along the minus strand of CATIWR010065336.1, from coordinate 1,993 downwards.
GCCATTTGGAGATGTATGTCACTGAATGGGAACTCTTCATGATGAAGGACAATGAAAGCATCACATAAATGACAAATAGGCTCTTGTCCATTGTCACCAATATCAAAAAATTTGGAAGAGCTCTCACTATCTATGAGGTAAACACAAAAATCCTTAAAAATCTTCCTCTAGATAAATTTGGTGCTAGAGTTTGCAGCATAGAAGAGTCCAATCCAGAGATTAAAAAGGTTCCAACCTATTTATTGATAAGCAAACTCTTAACTCATGATTTGGCCTTACAAAAAGATGAACAAATGAAGAAGCTAAAAGGCCAAGGAGACAAATAGGAGAAAGAGAGAAAAACCATGGCTCTTAAAGCTTTAACAAAAGAGAAGGAGGTAGAGATCACCTCAAGTGATGAAGAAAATGACAAGGAAGAAAAAGATCTAGTAATGCTCTTTAAGAGGACAAAGGAGTTGATCAAGATAAGAAAAGAAAGAAAAGGCTTCAAGAAGATAGCTCCTAATTTAAAAGAGAAATCCAATAAAGTCACTTGTTATGAATGTGACAAGCAAGGCCACATCAAGTATGAGTGTCTCAAGTTAAAGAAGATGAAGAGATGGGACAAGGAGAAAAAGAAAAGTTTTTCAGCCACTTGGGATGAAAGCTCAAGTGAAGAAGAGGAAGAATGAGAGGTTGCCAACATATGCTTCATGGCATAAGAAGATTTTACAAATGAGGTAAGTATTTCTTCCCATTCTCATTCTGATTTTGAATTTGATGAGATAGATGAAGAGCTTTTAGAGGCTATAACCATGAGGTGTGACAAGTATAAGTCACAAGTTAAAACCTATAAGAAAAGGTGTTCAAAATTAGAAGATGAATATAAGACTCTTAGTGATCTTGTAAATGAATTGAGGACTTTTAATGAAGAACTCAAAATTTTAGTTGAAAAACTTACCACTTCATCTTCTTTAATGGCTTCATTAAGAAAAGAGAATGGCACTCTTAAAGGAGTAGTCATTGAGCTTAAAAGCTCAATCTCTAAGTTTCATAAAGGAAAAGAAGCTTTGGACACATTGATTGTGTCACAAAGACCACCTCTAGTTAGACATGGTTTAGGCTTCAATGGAGCCTCCTCATCATCTCATACCATATTTGTTAGATATTTAGAACCTCAAACATCTAGCATTGAGGTAATTGGGAAGAAAAGTGTTCCTAGCACTAAGCCTCCTAAGCCTAAGGGTAAAAGGAAGACTCTCTCAAGCTCTAGAGCCAAGACTCAAAGAGCTAACCATGCCTACATTTACAATAAAAAGCATGGTCATACTCATAAAAAATTTTCTTCTCTTACTCATCATACATGTTGATGCATGCATTCATATGACTATGGTATGAGAATGCCTCCTACTCATACTAAATTTGTGCAAAGGAGAAAGACTCCTAAGTCTAAACTCTAATGCCATTAATGCATGAGATTTAGACATATTAACATTCATTGTTATATTAGGAAGGCTCACCTCAAATTAGAGGACCCTTCATCTTCTAACCGCTAAGGGCCTAAGTATGCTTGGGTACCTAAGAAAAGGTAACTTACTATTGTTGTGTAAGGGAATGTGGCAACCACCAAATCAAGCAATTGGCATATCGATAGTGGATGTTCCAAGCATATAACTAGAAATAGAAAGCTATTAACGACATTGAAAGAAAAAGAAGGTAGAGATGTCACATTTGATAACAATGCCAAGGGTAAGGTAATTGGCATTGGAACCATTGGTAAGAATAGATGTTTTTTAATTGATAATGTTCTTTTAGTTAATAGCTTACAACAGAATTTGTTAAGTGTAAGTAAATTATGTGACAAAGGTAATAAGGTCACCTTTGAACCTAGAGAATGCCAAGTCACCACTTTAGTGGATGATGAGGGTATTTTCAATGGTGCAAGGAAAGGCAATACCTACTCAATTGACTTAAAAAATTTGGCTAACCAATCTTTTAAGTGTCTTATGTCTTT
>CATIWR010065271.1:0-15200 GCA_949677035.1 Omphalea diandra | reverse complement strand
ATTAATTTAATAAATTTATTTTCTTTTTTTAAATTTTTATTTTTTTAAAAAAAAACCCTCCGCCCCCCCCCTCGCGCCCCCCCCCCCCCCCCCCCTCACTTTTGTTAACCCTAGCCCTTCTCCACTTCTATCTGCAACTCGCACACCACCTCCATTAGCAATCAACCACATCACAACCTTAGCTCCTCGTCCATATCGATCTTCTCAGAGCTAACCTGAACATCGGACCTGATAAACCAACCCCCCTTGACGCCCCCCTTTTTCCTCAAAACTGGATGCGATGCCTAGATGAAACTGCACCCTTGCAATAGCATCAGCATTCCTCTATTTTCTAAAATAAAACAAATCGCTTGTTCCCACACGCGGTGCTACAATTATCAACTAATAGATCTCACTCTAAATTAGGGGAAAATTGATGGCATGGGGTTAAAGCTTCAATCTACACTACCATTAAATCAAAGGAACTAAGCGAGGAACCCAGAGGCATAGACTCAATGGAAAACAATAATAAAAACTTATGCAAATGCCAGTAAAACACAACATTCAAATAGGTACAGGTTCTAAGAAAATGAGAAAGCATGCAATCAAGCTAAATGCATAAGAATTCACAAGCATATGTGAAAAAATCAGAGGAAAAAAGCTAAGTTTTCCGTCCCTCTAAGATGCTTAACTCATGCATAAACAAAATCTGTTTCTTTTTTACCACTAACCGAAGTCAATCATATAGCAGAGCAATTCTCTCTCTGCCCATGTTCCTCAACTAACTTATTTTTAGGATTAACATGTTGTGCATTTTATTAAAGAGGTATAACAGCAAACAAAACTGAAATCATCCATACCATTAAAGAAACTTCATTATAGTAAACATAATAATATATGCATAGCCAAAAGGAAGCCCAGCAGGCTTCTAACCCATGGTAGATCATCTGGTAGGCATAGCGAAATAACACAATTATCTAACAAAGTTAACAAAAGAACCAAGAAAATTATCCTGGGTAAATCTTCAATCCCCCATTCTCGCCCCTCCCTAAACCAACACCCCTCAGGCAGGGTTCAAGTAGTGCAACAGGTGCTTTAGTTTACAGTCCATAGCATGTTTTTGCATTTCAAGCCCTCGATATAGCAAGTAGAGGGATTGGATTTGGTCCAGTGCAGATCCAGCAACTTAGCTTTATGTTTTCAGGACTTAGTTAAGATATGTAATTGCCTCTAACTGAGCTGCGATCATCTGATCCCGCACAGCAGCCCTCGCAGAGGCCAAAGACAACATCTAGTCGGTCAATGCCACTGCATTATCCATTAACTACATGGCTCGTGTACAATAGGCAACACCTGAATCATATGAGGCCCTATAGGTTGCAACTTGATGATAGTTCTAATCCATAATTTCTAAGCTAAATATAGACCGGATTGCATCGATAACATGATCCTTAGCTTGATCCAGATCCCGACACCATTCAGAAATTAGGTCAGTTATATGTGTAACCCAAAGCATCATTATATACAAATATAATGCAGGCTTGATATAGACCAGCCTCATCCTGATCATAACTATAATCGAGTGGAGATAACCTAAGTTGGCTAACAATCTGATTACGAAGGCATTCTATTGGGTACCTAATTCATAATGCCATGATATTAGATTCCAAACCTAAGGTTAAGGGAAAAAAATATTTTAGAAAAAGAAAAAAGAAAGAACAATTTTATTAATAGCACGTAAACTTAGGAATAGGGAAAAAAATGCATAAAAGGTATGAAAAGCAAGCAAAGAGGAAAGAAATATAGGCATATGAAAACTGTTGTACTGAGTAGTGATGAGGCAACTTAAGAGAGTGTGAATTGGATTGTAAACAAAAATAAAAAAACACAACCACAGACAACTAAAATGGAAACTTCAAACACATAAATCAACATAAGGATTTATAGTAGTGTAATAACTTGCCTACTCCACTCCCCAATCTTTCACTTAGACCTTTCTATTCTTTTTCAGACTCAAGAACAAAATCTTCATTTTTCTAGGCTAAGGAAGAACCTTCCCTTTTACACGCTCAACAAGAACCTACCCCTTGGTATTTTTCTAGGCACAATAACAACCTTTACAACCACTAGCAAGGAAAGATCTAAGTGTCTATGCCTCTCAAATAGGCAACTAATACACAATTAATGCTAAACAAAAAAACCTACTCTTAAAAGAGCAACAAAAACAAACTCACTCTATCCAAAATACAAGCAACATCCATAAGATTTGCACAATTAGTTACAAAGAGTTACAAAGATATTCACAATGATTTCTAACCTTTTCTTTGACTTCTCTAAACTTCAGAAATGCTCCTTATATAGACAAGCTCTAAAACTAGTTGTTGGAATAGTTGATGTTGTGTTTGACAACTTTTCTACAAAACTAGCTGTTAGAGATGACAACACCCTTTCAACTTGTAACGGTTACTTCCAATGCTTGTTGAATGTCTTTCAATGCCTGTTGGCTTTGACTACAATGTCTATTGGAGAGAGAACAATGTTTGTTGTTCATTTTCTAGAAAGCTTGTACTTTATGCTTTGTTTTTTTTAAAACTTTGCACAGTTACTTTCCACACCCGTTGAGCAATTTGCAATACCCATTGAAAACTCCTTCAATGCCTGTTGAGAAGGGTCAATGCCAATTTTAGGTTCCAGAAGCTTTAGCTCAGGTTTGGACACTTTTTCCTTGGTTGTTGCAAATTTGCAAGTCCTGTTGCTAGCTTAGATCAACGCCTATTGTGAAACTTTAACGCCCCTAGAAAAATGTAACACAACTCAACCTGGAGCACTTCTTCAATGCCTTTTGAAAAGGGACAACACCTATTACAAGGTCTAGAAGACTTTAGCAAAAGGGTTGCATCCAATCAATGTTCATTGCTCATCTTTCAATTGCCATTGAATGGTCCAATGCCTATTAGGAGATGTTTAGCGCTTGTTGAACTTGTACAATGCCCATTGAACTTGTTTTAACCCTTTAATGTTAATCGGGTCTTGGGTTCAGATGTTCCGCAAACATTCTCCCCCAAGCATTCAGAACAATTTCCCTTTTTATCGTTCGTCGAGTCTATTTAAAACATTAAATAAACATTAAAGTACAAAGCATTATAACTTCTCTTGGTTTTATTATAATTTTGTTATCATTCAAAACCATAGTTTTATTATCATTCAAAACATATCATTTCAAAGTAGAGAAGTGAGTCTAATATCTTGGGGTTATATGTTCTCCAAATAATCTTCCCTTAGCATTCACAATAATCTCCCCCTTTTTGAATGATGACAAAACCAAGATGTTCTGATACCAAAAATACAAAACTCAAACACACAAAGAATACCAAATGTTAAAACACAAAACTACAAATAAGATATCAACTAAAAATACATATTGATCAAAATATACATAAAAGGTTTGATACCAATTTAACACAAAGTTTGATACCAGTTATTGGAATATCCATCTAAGGCTTGATACCAAGTATGCTACTTAACAAGTCATATAAGATACAAAATGTTGTATCACATAGGATACCAAATGTTGGATGTTAAACACAGAAGATACCAAGTGTTAGGTTATGCATAAGTGATACCAAAAAAAGCAATCAAATCATCGAATCAAAATATCTAAAACGTCTCCCCCTTTTTGTCATCATGACAAAAAGATATATACAAAATTTTCTTTTTTTTTTTAAAATGGTCTCTCTCTTTCAAATATTAAGCATTCTCTTCCTAAAATCTAGACCATCTACCTCAAAGATAAAAGTAAATAAGATGGTTTCAAAAACAGAAAACAAACAACAAAGGAAAAATTCCCATTATCTTTATGCTTCCTTCTAACAAATCACTTAAGATATTCAAATACAAATTCAGTTGACATAACTTAACGTTATACGTTCTCTTCATAATTTAAGGAAAACAAGAAAGAAATGATAGTTGCTAGAGATTCCTAAACTAAAACTTTAAACTAATACCAAATTTAGTTCATAAAGCAAACTTCACCCCAATAAAAGCATGTTTAAGAAGAACAAAAGGAGGGATAAATATACATTATAGTTAAGGATACCAATTATTGTTTTTTTCCCAAAAATACAAGTCATTTTGAAAAACTTCAGCTCCTTTTCAAATTCTACAACTCCAATCACCATTTGATTCTCTATTTGAGCAAATGGTGAAGAGCTTCCAATCCTACAAAATTAAACTTTCTTTGGTACCCATTTTCTCTTAGGTCTATAGGGGTTAACGACATAAATATGCTCATCTCTCAACCTAGCATAACAAAAGTATGCTTTATGGCCAAAATTTTCACAATAAAAGTATTGCAAAATTAATGTTTACTTCAGCTTTTATGGAGAGCATGAGAGAGGTGGCATCCTAAAAGATTGGTGTCTAAAACATGAAGGAACTCTTGCATTCTTGACATGCTTAGTTCCATAAATAAAGGCATAATTTGCCTTTGGCCTTTAAGAGTGAGGATGAGTGTAACTATGATTATACACATGTGATTTAGATGAAGATGAGGGAGCTTTAGTTTTGGTAGAAGCTCACAAATTTTGGCTTAGCAGTATAAGGTTTAGAATGATCAAAGCCTAAGTCATGTTTATTTCTTGAAGTCTTTTGAAAACCCAAAATAAAATCAAGTTTATTTTTTCCTTTTCTAAAAGAGATAAGTGAATCCTTCAAAGTTGATATCTTTTTTTTTTAGACTCTCATTTTGAGAAGACAACATTTCATAAAATTTCTTTTCTAGTTTCAAAGCCTTATTTTCTTTTGGTAAAATCTCAAAACTTTTTTCACTTTCACCAATTCAGTTTTTAAGATCTTATTTTTTTCAAAACTTTTATTAAAATCATTATTAGTGGATTTTAGGGTTTCAATAAGATTTTCAATAGTAAACATATTTTTTTAACTCTTAATCATCCTAATCTAAATCACTATCTAAAGAGTTAGGACATACTTGTTTTTAAGAGCTCTCCTCCAGGGCCATGAGGCAGAGATTGATTCTCTCTCTTCTTCCCATTCTTGGTTCTTCTTCATCCTCACTTGGTTCAGATGCATTAGAGTAATCCCAAGTGGCTTTATAACCTTTCTTCTTATTCTTCTTAGCTTTGGCTTTTGGGCAATCTATTTTCATGTGGCCAAGCTTTCATATCCATAACATTCAATTTGCTCAAGCTTGCCTTTGCATTTCTTCTTCAACATTCTTCTAAATTTATTTGTTAGGAGGGCTATCTACTCTTCATCATCATCTGAGCTAAGACATTTGGAGGTAGCTTTAAAAGCTATTCCAATCTTCTTCATATTAGTATTCTCAGATATGGGTGAAACTTCTTTGTTCATGTTCATCTCATAATCAATGATATTTCCCAATAGATAATCAAGTGGCATAGTATTCAAGTCATTTCGATCCTTGAGCGAGGTGACCTTACCAAGCCACTCCATAGGCAAGTACCTTAAAAATTTCTTAACAAGTTCTTCATTGGTGAATGATTTCTCAATGAACTGATTATACATTCTTGAGATTATTTCATTAAGCTTCATAAGAAAGGTTTTGTATTGACAAATGAGGGTCTTCATCTTGTTTTCTTTGATTTGATTTGTTCCCTCATGTGCGGTCTCTAAGGCCTCCTAAATTTTCTTGATAGTTGACTTTATGCTCACCTTATTGTACTCATTTTTGCTTAAGGCACAAAAAAAATATGTGAATGGCCTTGTCATTGTTAGCAACTTGCCTTTTTTCCTTCTCAAACATTTCATCAACGTTCTTTTCTATTTGAGTCCCATTGGCAAGTGTTTTCATTAGAGTGTATGTACCTTTCTCTATAATTCTCCACAACTCAATGGATTCATATCGAAGAAAGTAATACATTCTGCTCTTCTAATACTAGTAGTCTTTTCCGTTAAAGAAGGGAGGTGTCACTACCGATTGTCCTTTTAGTCCATGCTCATTTTAGGCTACCATGATCGTATCCCTCTTGCACTTAAGTTTCAAAGAGGTTAGGCACTGATACCGAATGTTGGACTAAGTGGCGATGAGACAACCCAAGAGAGGGGGAATGGGTGAATTGGGTTATAAACAAAAACCAAAAAGCATAGCTACAAACAACTAAAGCAAAAACTTCAAATGCATAAATCAACATAAGGATTTATAGTGGTTTAATAACTTGCCTACTCTACTCCCTAAGCTCTCACTTAGGCCTTTCTATTCTTTTTCAGGCTCAAGAACAAAACTTTCCTTTTTCTAAACTAAGGAAGAACATTTCCTTTTACAAGTTCAAGAATAACCTTTCCTTTTACAAGCTCAAGAAGAACCTACCCCTTGGTATTTTTCTAGGCACAATACTAACCTTTATAACCACTAGCAAGAAAAGATCCAAACAGTGCCTATGCTTATAGAATAGGCAACTAATACACAATTAGTGCTCAAAAAAATCAACTCTTAAAAGAGTAACAAAAACAAACTCACTCTACCCAAAATACAAGTAACACCCAAAAGGTTTATACAAATAGTTACAAAGATGTTCACAATGATTTCTAGCCTTTTCTCTAACTTTTCTAAATTCTAAAAATGCTTCTTATATAACCAAGTTCCACAACTAGCCATTGAAATAGTTGATGTTGTGTTTGACAACTTCACTACAAAACTAGCCATTAGGGATGACAACATCTGTTGTTTTTTAATAACACCCATTAAATTTGTAGTGGTTACTTCCAATGCCTGTTGAATGTCTGTCAATACCCATTGGCTTTCACTATAATGCTTGTTGGAGAGAGAACAATACCCTTTATTCATTTCCAGAAAGCTTAAACTTCATGCTTTTTTTTTTAAAAAAAAAAAACTTTGCACAGTTACTTTCCACTCTTATTGAGCAATTCACAATGCTGTTGAAAACTCCTTCAAAGCCTATTGAGAAGGACCAACACCCATTTCTTATTCCAACAACTTTAGGTCAATCTTAGACACTTTTTCCTCGTCTGTTGTGAATCTGCAACGCCTGTTGCTAGCTCAGATCAACATCTGTTGCGAAACTTTAATGCTCGTGGTAGAATCCAACACAACTCAACCTAAAGCACTTCTCCAATGCCTGTTGCAAAGGGACAACACTCGTTGTGAGGGCTATAAGAATTTGCAAAAGAGCAACATCCAATCAACATCCATTGCTTATCTTTTAATGCTCGTTGAATGGTCCAATGTCTGTTGGGAGATGTTCAATGCCTGTTGAACTTGCATAATGCCCATTGAACTTGTTTTGGCCTTTTAACGTTAATTAGGTCTTGGATTCATATGTTCTCCAAACATTCTCCCCCAAGCATTTAGAATAATCTGTACTTTTACCATGCGTCAAGTCTGTGCAAAATATCAAACAAACACTAAAGTACAAAACATTAGAATTTCTATTAGTTTTGTTATCATTCAAAACCATAATTTTGTTATCATTCAAAACACATCATTTCAAAGTAGAAAAGTGAGTCCAATACTTTGGGGTTACATGTTCTTTAAACACTCTTCCTTTGGCATTCACAACAGAAACACCATGGCAAACTTGCATGATCATTTCTAGAAAAATACATAAATGCATCTAGCTTGCATGAAATTAGCAAAACCCATCATATTATTGCAACACACTTAGTTTTATGCAATATATTTGCTACTTACAGTATAGTAACAGTGGACACAATCTTAAGGCGTACCATGAGGAGCAAACATGAATGAAACAAGAAGGATGGAAATGAGGCATGATCAAAAGATAAGTCATTACATCTCCACCAGTTGATTTCAAACATTTTGTGTTGTGTTTTTGGTAATTGCTAAACCAAATCTATGCAATTGTATTTCAAGAAATAAGGGAAAAAATAAAACAAGCAGGAAACTTTGTTATGCCTAGTTTTAACCATTCTGAACAAAATTTATGTAAGGAAAAAAGCTAGCTAGCTCAATGGCAACTGATTATTAGATCCTACAAATTGAAGAAATAAAATTCATTAATCTCTTTCCACTTTCATGTGATACTCTATTTATTTTTTATTAGTTTATTTCTGCCATCTACTTATTTTCTTCTCTCTTGTTGCTTCCATATGTTCAACCATTTGGCTAATACATTCGCTAGTCCATGATGCACATATGCTAATCACATTAATCTCTTCTCTAATTGTTTCTCAATCGGGGCTGCCTCCACCTTCCTACAAGTCCAATCGTTTCTTATTCTGTTTATCCTTGTATATCTAAGCTTTCATTTTAGAATCCTAATTTCTAGTATACTTACTATTGTATATATGTTTTTTTTAAAGCCCTGCGCACACTCAATACTTGTGAAAAAGAAAATTAATTATTATAAATCATAAACAACAAAGAAATTCTACAATTTATTTCTATGCGCATACTCCATTAAAATTTTTTCAAAAAAAAAAAAAAAAAAAGACAAGTTATCCTGATTGTACAAGTCTTTTATTATGTTTGGCTAATTTAATTTAGAAAATAGTAACGTAAATAATGACAGAATCCATATAAATTATCAAAATTAGTATAAATAAATTGAAAAAAAGAAGGCACAGGTCAAAAAATAATATACATATAAACCAATTCTTCATTTCTATGTTAAATAAGCCCATTAACTCAGAATAAGGCCATCTGTCCAGTCTAATTAAAACACAAACCCAGTTAGGATATGAGCCAGTTCATCATTCCTATGCTAAATCAACCCGTTAATCCGAATTAAGTCCATCTGCCCTGTCCAGTAAAAACGCGAAACTAGCTAGGATAAAACAGATAAATAAGTGGTCATTATCTGATCATACAGAGCCACATAGATATAGGCAATAGGAAGAGAAAAGCAAGGGGGAAGGGAAAAAAATTCCATTTAAAAGTATACCCTATCCAAAAGGAAGTAAAAAAAAAATTCCTAAATCAAGAAATTTCCAGATCCACCATTAAGAAATGTTTCATCAGCCCATCACAACCAATTTACCATATTTGGGATCACTAAGAGGAAGACAACAACACGTCATGGATGCACAAAACCATATCAAACGCATAATAATTTAAAATGATCAAATATGAACCTTCCTTGAATAAACCTAGTAGTTACGGTGCAGAGTTTACAGAAGCAACCTACTTTTAAACCAAAATAGGTCACCCCACAATCTAACAAGAACCTTAAGTACGTATAGTAAATAACACTGGAAGAAACATGTAAAAAAAATTAAGCAATAAATGGAAAAGAAAGAGAGCAAATAATCAGAAGGGAAATGCCAGAATTAATGAGGTCGGTGGTAGGACAGGGCTTTGGCGTGAAATATTTATAGGAAGAGCTGAGTAGCAAAGCTGTCATATTTATATTAAGGGGGTTTATTGAATTCAGAATTTTTACTTTTTTAAAAAAATCAAAACCATTCTCCTCAACAAAATAAAATATTAGATTACATGAAGCCACTTCAAGTTGCGTCAGTGACTAAAAGGGTTCAACTGTTAACTGCTTCATTCTTTTTAAAAGTGCACACATGAATCCATTATAGGTGATTAGCAAGAATAAAATAGTGGAAAACACAAAAAGAAAAAAAAAAATCATATCAACAACATGTGAATTTAATTCCATCTGACCAGAAGCAAATGAGTATGGACAAAGATTGGGTGTAATGAATAATAATTGTTGATTTCACCATGTTTGGCACACAGTATGAATTGAAATTCAATATAAATAATTGAAAAGAAAATAAATATTGATCTTAAAAAATAATCTAAATCAGTCTAACCAAAAGAAAATTATGCATTTATCACCAATGGAGAAAAGAGAAATGAGAGGACATGAATCAGAATTCAATAGTAGTTGAAAGGGAAAATAAACAATTGATCTTAAAAAAAAAAAATCTAAATCAATCTATGAGATAAGCAAGGAAAATAAATCGGAATTCAATAATACAAACGAGGTTTTATTTTTTCTCAAAAGTAGAGACACTTTAAACTTTTTTTTTTTTTTTTTTTTCTCCAGGGCCAGTTTAGAGGTCTCTATTGAAAATGGGAAGTTTCAGTAGCATAGAGAGGAAAAACGTGAGCACCGAGGAAAAAAAAAACACACACAATGATCAAACAAACGCTGTTCTAGAAATAGGAGGAACTCATCCCGAAGAATCTATGAGCTCAAGGGAGGAAAATCACACCTAAAGGCCCAAGAGAGCTGAGAGTTGCCACCCTGATTTTGAGAACGACATCGTTTCGCTTTGAGAAGGACATGTGGACTGCGACATTTATGTAGATTAAATTGCTTTCAACACCCCAACTTCAAGCGGAGCCCAACTCCCTCTCTCATGTTCTCACATCTGCCACTTGGTCTGCCAACAACAAACTAACCCTCAATTTCCCCACATCCACAAATTTGTCCCCGTGCAATGGCACTGTACAAAATCAGGTTGCCTTTTATATCTTCTATAACAATATATAAATTTCAAGCCAAAAACTATATATATATATATATATAAGTTCTATTTATGTAGTATTTACTAGGATAGTATACTAAATAGAAATGTATATATGATATGATATAAAATTTATATATTCCAAATATAATATATAAAATTCATAGAATTGTTGGTTTAGTTTAATATAATTTATTGTGGTTCAATTTTAATAATAATAAAAAAAAACTATCTCAATGCCTAATATTCATTCAGTTGAATTTGATTATTTTTAATTATTATTTTTATAATTACTTTTAACGTTGTTATTCCATTCGATTTAAGGTAACAAAGATGCTATATCTTGAAACTAATATGGTACAAATTTTTTCAGAATTTAATTAGATTGATCAATTAATTAACAAAATACAAAATTGACTATAAGTTCAATTCAATTAAAATTGAAAAATAAGATCAAAGTTAATGAACTAAGCAAAACCAATTCAAATTAAAATTACATCATTTTACAATAAAAAAGTTTAAAGTTATATTTTTACTTAAAATTTAATTCTTAAATAATTGTCTATCATTTAATTATATTATATTATTTAATATTTTAAATATATTATTTATTAAAAATAATGTATTATTAAATTTAAATAGAATGAATTAAAGAAAATAAATTAAATTAATCAAAAGCTAGCGAACCAACTAGATCAATTCTCAGTCGCTATTTAAAATTGTTGCTCGAATCACAAGCAAAGGAACATGACAACCAACTGCCCCTAACCTTCTCTTTCTCTTTCTAAAATTGTATCTTATAATTGAACCATCATCTCATGTTATCTAAATCTACACAATTTATCTTATAATAATAATAATAATAATAATCGTTCTCAAGAAAAAAAAAATTGTTTATTATTAATAACAATTAACGTACTGGAGTAACCAGACATAACCTTTTTTTTTTTTTTCTGTTGTTTTCTCCTAGGGATCGTGCATAACTCTCATGGGCAAAATAAAATAAAATAAAAGGAATTTAATAACAAAAGTAAAATAAAAGGAAAGAAAATTATAAGGAAAGGGAAAACCCCATTCCTCTCTTTGATTTTTCTCTCTAGAAACACAGAAACTAGAGGGAAGTCGATTTTGACTTGCTCTTCTTCCCGATTTCAATGAGGACCAATCTCTCTCTCGGGTTGTGCTGTGTTTAGAAAGGAATGGGTTGTGCTGGATCCTCACCCGCCAAAGCAGACGGTCAGCTCTTACTTTTACTTTATTATTTTGCTTTTGTGTGTCTTATTTTACTATGGATTTCTTTCTTTTCTTTTTTGGCTCATGGAAAAAAAATAAGCTCAGTGATGTTGAGCGAGCCTTGCATTATATTTCTTCTGCTTTTTTTTTTTTTAATGTAATTTGCAATGGGCGCGTTAATTGTTTAATATTTTTATTTTGGGGTTTTGATGAGTTTAATCTAGTGACTGTATTTGTGGATTTTTAGATTTTAGTGGCTAATTTGTCACAAAATAATCAGTTTACAGCTCCAAAATTTAAGCAGCAATTCTATGAAAATCTTTTTCATTTTTGGATCAATGTAAGTTATGCCAAAAGATATTTGGTAGTCTTAAAATTATACTGAACGCAACAAAGGTGATTATTACTTAAGAATGAGGCTATCTAATTGACAGTTTGAATTATCGCAGGGGTTGTGAAGAAGATCCGGAAGCCAAAACCTTGGAAGCATCCGCAGCCTATAACGAAGTCTCAGCTTTTGCAGATGCGTGATGAGTTCTGGGATACTGCTCCTCACTATGGTGGAAGGAAAGGTAGTGTTCCCTTGAAATGTGTTATCACTACGTACTCACTTCTGCTAGATGGGCATCAAGGGCTGGCTTGAGTAGCCCATTGTTATTACTTTGGTATTTATTTTATGCACTGAATGAGAAGAGGATGGCAGCTAATTTTCTGTTGAATATAAAAACTTTCCTTGCCTTCTCCTACCTAGAATGAGATTTTGAGTGATATTTGAAATACAGAATAATGTAAATCAAAACTCTCCATATCCAATTATATGAACAAGTGTAGATATAAAAATATCTAGAAATCTTTTAACTGGAAATTCGTGGAAAAACCATACAAAGTAGTGCCTTATTTTGTTGCTTTGATTGTGGTCATACATCATAGTGCCATATTAAAAATCAGATTGAATATGGAGATATGAATTGCAAACTATTTAAGAATCCTTATCTATCTATCTTTCATGTGTGAGGAATAAGCAGCTAATACCAAATTCAGTATCTATATCTATCAATATATAGACTGAGGATTCCTTTATGTTTGGTATTTCATCTATTGCTTGCTTTATATAAAATAAAGATTGTTACTAGTTTAAGGCATCCTAAACGTGAAGAAAATTTCCAAAGGCTTAGCAGTTTTTCTTTGCAACAGCAACTGCAATAATAAACAAGAACAACTGAAAACTTACTGGTGGCTACACTAAAATTACTACTACTAATAAGAAGAAAGTAGTTATGTTGGCTACGTGTTGCCACTTTTAGTTGCCATAGTTTAATCATTTACACAGAATAAGCAAGCCCATAGAGCTTAAAAACTAGAAAACTCTGTACAGTTTTCATAAGAATGTTCTTTTGACTTGCTTAAGAATGTTATTTTGATTTGCTTATCAGCTATGTAGATTAACGATTACATTGATTAGGGGCGTCATGATTAAAGCAGTTAGCCCATGGGAAGGTCAAAAGAGATGCAGTTTCAGTTTAGGAGAACTGGTCACCTCCGTAGATTAGGTTAGTGAATTAAGAAATTAATTTTTGAAGATAGTTGGATAAGATGGAGTTGTTGACTTTGAGACAACTCTGATCTTGCCTTCCAATTAAACTGTACAGCTCCAAAAAACACATTTTCCTTAACATTTCAGTGTAAAAATGAGTATGAGAGGAAAGCCAATTGCAGGTCACTACCTGAGAACCTATAGGCTTGGACTGATCATGCATGAGGGAAGATCAAATGAGACATTTTTTGTGAAATTTCAGATATTTAGATGTTTCACTACTTTTGGAGTGATATTTAACTTTCAAATGGTTGTAAAACTAATCCCTGGATGGATAGAGCACTTATTTTTTAAGATTTCAGTTAAAGATGAGAATGAGGAAACCAAATTGCAGATCATGTGAAACAATGGAAAGGTTAGGGTAGAACTTGATGTTTAACAAAACCCATGCACCTCTAGGCTTGAGCTGATCATGCACAAGGAGAGATCAAAAGAGACGTTGTTAAATCTAAGATACGATAGACATCACATCACCACTAATGCTGGAGTGACATTTGACTAACAAATTGTTGTTAAATTAATACTTAGATGGGCATAGAATGTTGTTTTTATGTCAGTTGAATGCTTGTAGCAATACGAATAAATTAGCTCCCTGACAAATGAAAATGTGCAAAAGACGTTTCACATTGATAGGGATTTGGATTGGATAATTGACAAGAATAAGATTTCATTAATTGGCCAACAATAAACATTGATTGCAATAACGAAAGCTATTCTAGTGTACCTGTAAGTATTGTAACTGTTGTCAAGGGTTCTGTTTGAAGTTGGGTTAACTTGGATGATAGATTTACCTTTATTAGAAGAGATCATACTTGGATGATAGATTTACCTTTATTTGAAGAGATCATACTGCTAATCTCAAATGGACAAGGATAAGATACATTGACGGGAATGTTCTCGAGTTACATGTTGCCAGTGGCAACTTTCATTCCTCTTAATTGTTTTAGTGTAACATCATTAATCGCTTTTCTATCTCAAATTTGTGTCACTTTATTATTTTTCAATATTAGTTTAATGGAATTGAATTTTTGATATATTTTCTTTTTGTGTAAAATATAATCCATTTATTTAGAAATTTGCTTCAAGATTGACATGAATTACATGTTCTAAAAACATACTGTATGTTCATTTCTCACTATTTAGTTTACGGATAGATTTTGTTCAAGCAGAGATGAATTGGGTTTGAATCATCTGTCAATAACGAATGATATGTTATCTTGGCATTTCTTTGAAAATGTGTATAATGTACTTTGAGATTTTTTTTTTTCTAAATTTTATTCAGCAATACTAATATACTTATCTGTGTGCCAGAGATTTGGGATGCTCTTCGAGCTGCTGCTGAAGCTGACCTAACCCTTGCACAAGTTATTGTGGATAGTGCTGGTGTCATTGTTCAAAATACTGATTTGACTATATGCTATGATGAAAGAGGTATTTAATCCTTGTTTAATCTTGTGTATCTAATTTTACGCCAACCTAACCTCCCTGAGAAATCTCTGAAGTGTGTGCTAGGTGATCACTTCACCTATAAAATCCTGGCGCTACTGACATGGTGTTATATGTTAGCTAGTGCTTCTAACACCAAGTGTTGGGTTTCTTGTGTTGAAGCAATTTATGTTCTGTCCCATTGTATATTTCCTGTTTCCCCTGCCATCTTCATGTCTTCAAAATGTTTTTGCAGGTGCAAAATATGAACTGCCCAAGTATGTCTTGAGCGAGCCAACCAACCTAATTTGGGACACCTGAAAAAAGGGAAACCAATTAGCGCCATTGTGCAGAGATTGAATGTAAATCATGTACATTAGTTCCTATATACCTTTTATGAAGGCAACCCATTTTATGCCTTTCTATTTGCACTTATATTTTTTCTTCTGTAAAATTCTGCTGTCAATTGACGCAGAGATTGAATGTAAATCATGTACATTAGTTCCTATATACCTTTATGAAGGCAACC